>JBBBDQ010001669.1:780000-792500 GCA_037127315.1 Ascarosepion bandense
TTATGGATAAAAAAAACTCTAAATGAAATAACATGCATATGACCAATAAGTGCTTAAGGAAAATAATTACTGACGAACTATCAAAATAAAGTAAATTGGAACATAAAATTTTTTATGAAAAAATTGTCTTTTCACAAAAAAGTTTTACAGTAAATAAATAGATAAATAAATAAATAGATAATATAAAGATGGGATAAGGACAGCAAGAAGTAAATCAGAAAAAAGAAAGAACAAAAATATTATTTATAAATCAAAATTTTTAGAAAATCAGAACTATAAAACCACTGATAAGAAGAATAAATCGCTTTCTTTCTTCACCCCTCTTCTGTTCGCTAGAAGAGGAGACTAAAATGATAAGAAAGCGAAATGAACAGCCTTGGTCTTAAATGGGCACATTACATCAAAGACAAAAAACTAAGTGAAAAACATTAAAAGCAGAAAAAAAGAAAATGATAAAATTAGGTTAAAAGCAGGTTGACATCTTGACCGTTAGGGAGGAAAAAGAAGAAAGGAGAGAAGTAAGGTAAAAAAAAGAGGAGGAATAAAGAGAAAAATTTACTTAGTATATACTCTTTGGGGCTAAATTCCAAAATGATTCTTGGCTCTGATTAGTTGAAAGAAGCACACATGTAAATGTTATATCTTCCCACAGACATAAACGGCAAACAGAAGGTTTTTGTATTTAATTGTAAATCTTTTGGACAACCAGCATCAATCATTGCCTGATGAAGAGAATCTATCTCGAAACATAGAAATATACCGTGTCGCAATCTACAATTAATTCATAACTATATATATATATATATATATATATATATATATTGCTACGAATTCATATCAGAAACTACGAAATGTAAATTCTAAATTTTAACGAAGCATTAGATTTAGTTTTTAGTAAAGTTATACAAATAAGAAACTAGGAAAGAAAGTCTACAGAGATCCGCATATGGACAAATATACATATATATACTCATACAAGCATATACTAGTATGCATACACAAGCACAAATACATATACGCACATATATATATATATATACATGCAGAATTTTTAGACATTTTGTTTTTATGGACGTGACAATTTATGAGTTAAATTTTAGATCCATATTTGGAAAACGTCTGCAAAGGCTACAATATTGAATACAAGTAAGAAGGAATTCGTAAGACGGCATGGGTCTGGCATAAATAAGGTCAAAACAAACGCAGTCATATTTCAGCCCATGAACAAATAAACATAATTAAATATATACGCACGCAAATACATTAGCAAAGAACAGAATACTTACGCTACTAAAACTCCACAAAGCATTATGTACAGAATAAAAACACACACAAGAATCTACTCACATACAACTTTTGGCATAAATATACGAAAATAAACAGAAGAACGCTCGTACAAAAGCAAAAGCACACATATATACGTGCACAGACAATATATATATATATATATATATATATATATATAATAATAATAATAATAAAACTGACTCTGTACGTATCTAGATCCTAAAATTTTACAAAAGCAAATCTTGAGGACCACAAATAACCGGCAGAATCTAACTCCGTTACTGTCCGTCGCTATAAAGCGTTGGACAAGAGGGGGAAAAAAAAGAAAACCGCGGAGTACCGACAATACATACAGTACCTCGCAGCAAAGCAAAAAAAAACCCTCAAACGGAACCAACCACAAAGAAAGAAAAGTGCTCGATACAAACTAACCAATTCGAATTAACAAAGAGGAAGTAACGTAGAGCAAAAACACACGTGAAAAAATCACAAGATCGCCAAGACCTACCGCGGTTTCGCACAACGGCTCGTCAGGGCAACGGCAGACCAGGGATTAACCAAATAAATATACACACCGAGCAAAGACTAACCAACCAGCAAACCCAACTCTACCCAGCATACCCATATATATATATATATATATATATATATATATATATAGATAGATAGATAGATAGATAGATAGATAAACATGCGAACAGCTATACACGCAAATACACACACACATCGAAAAAGAGTGTTTGTGTGTGTGTGAGAGAGAGAGAGAGAGAGAGAGAGAGAGAGAGAGAGTGGAGGGTAATTAACTCATCTTCTGAATTGAAGTCACGCAGAAATACAGATACCCTGGGTTGGGTAAGATAAATCTATTGAATTCATTAACAGATATTAACAATTATTGTATATACTGTAGTAGAATTGTCAGACAAAATTGGTATTGACTTAACGTAAGTTTTAATGAACTCTGAATACAAGTATTTTCCTGTATAGATGTATTAAGGACAGATCCATTAATGGGGAAAAGGATCGTACAACATCTTTCCAGCCTTATACTTTAATGAAGAAAGAAATCCTTGAACTGAGCAGGCATTCTTTGTTGTCCACGAGGACGTGGCGGATTATCAGAAGCGTGATGAACTTCCTCATTTTGCTAACACTGAATTTAAATTTGCTGCGTTTTCCTAGTTCATGAATGACTTGCTCGTGCTATTAATTATCGGTAGATATGTGTGCTCTCTTCTGAAAAATCGCCACTCAAGGGATTAGAGCTCAAACGTTCTTCATAACCTTCAAAAGGAGTCCATGTCCTAAGAGTAAATTGAGGCTTACGCCTGTGTGTCCTGATTCTTCCCCTGCTGGGTTCATGTCTCTTAGTGAGGCTGTGTCTTCCCATCCATTCAGGTAACGAAGACTTGGATATTGGGGGTTAGAATCTAGTAGCTTTACTTGATCCACTAGTGGTTCGTTTTTATTCAGTCGCATGTATATTTTTAGTAATATCATTCCTGCTTTCTAGAGCCAAGAATGTTGAGACGCTACAGTCGGACTTCTTGGAAACGGGAGGAAGTGTTCATGGAGTGTGTGCGTTAATGGCTGTGCATAACGTCGTTCTAATAGCATTCAGGGCCTCTGAGGATAATTGTTCTCAGTTCTCTATAGCGACCCTTTTATCAGCAGCTACTAATTCAACAGTTTTCAAGATCGTTCCATTATAGATCTCGCACTGGCTATTTCATTGAGGTTTATACGGTATTGTTCTATTTACGGTTTCTCCTTGCTCTTGTAGGAAGCACTGTACGCGTTCGGACATAAATGAAGTCCCTCTGTCCAAATGAATATATAACTCGATGAAAGCAGCAACTGAGTAGAGTGCTTCTAGGGACCATGTAGAGGATAGGTTTGGGCAGGGTATCACGAAAGGAAACCACAAATATTCCTTATGTATTACCAACATGTTGGTAATACATAAATATTTTAAATGATGCGACTTTTGACGAATACGGACCTTTAAAATCCAATGCGATTCTTCCGTTGGACTGCGTGGTTTTTATAACCTTGCTGGTGTTAGGACGTTAAAACCAAGGTTTATTTTCAGCGTAAGTCTTACCTGGGTAATCTCTTTCACATACTCTAATGTGTAGGGAAGGTTTCTGATTTTAGTAATATGAATCATGAGTGTATTACCTGAGTGACACAACTCTCTATGTCTTTTATTGTTTTGTTTTTTGCTAGCCATCAAACTACATACACGAGAGAGGGCGTCCACAGCTGTGTTTTCTTTACTGGGGTGATTTGTTATGTCGAACGAGTAACAGGAGAGTTCCATCTTCCACCTGGCTATCTTCTCATTTTTGATTTTGCTGTCGTCTTGGCGTTAAACATAAACATGACCTTTGTAATTAATTTAAAGTGATGCCCGATCAAATAATGCCTCCATTTTCTTAGCGATTTGACAATAGCATAGGCTTCTTTCACTATTACAGAATGCCTACGTTCTGATTTAGACACGATTATGGGGGAAAAGTCCGCTACCCCCGACTGTCATGACGGCTATGTTGCATTCCGAGTCGTCTGTCTCTACTACCAGCGGTAGTGTATGATCAAGATATGGCTGATTTCGCTATGCACCTCTTTAACACGTTAAACGCTTTCTCTGCTATACGAGACAACAGAGTATTTTGGTGCAGTTGTTAGAGGGTAGATTTTTTTTTGAGAACGACTGTATCCAATGAGCATAAAATGTGCTAATACACGGCGTAGACCGAGTAAATCTTTTTGGACCGGTAGGCTGAGTAATTGAGCCAGACGTTCTGGATCGGTTTTTATATTATTTCTGCTGACTAGTAGTTCTATACTTTTACGCCTAAAATAACATTTGTCTTGGTTAAATTTCAGCTTGTGTCTTTTAACAGCCGCCATGTATAATTTGAGATTTTTGTCATGTTCTGCTCGATATCTATATCAAATGGTTACATTATCGATATAAGCACAGGCGCCTTATAGATTCTCTTTCGATATTATGTGGTCTATCACCCACTAAAAATTAGCTCCCTGTTAGCAACGCCAAACTGTATTCTGCGAAATTGATAGAGTTTGCCACTATCTTTGCAGGTTA
Organism: Ascarosepion bandense; assembly: GCA_037127315.1. Lineage (NCBI taxonomy): Eukaryota > Metazoa > Mollusca > Cephalopoda > Sepiida > Sepiidae > Ascarosepion > Ascarosepion bandense. The sequence goes on from JBBBDQ010001669.1 coordinate 784,400, forward strand.
TATATGGTTTATCACTGGACCTTATAGCTACCTGATGATGGGCCCTTTTGAGGCCTAGAGTACTAAATAGACAGGTTTTGGCTGTTTTTCTATCATTACGTCTATTCTTGGCAGTGGGTAGGTATCCAGCAAAATAAACTGGTTTATCGTTTTGGAATATTAGAATACCTTTCCCATTTTCCTGTTCTCAGAAGTGTCTACGATGGATTGAGCTCTTCACAGTGAATGACTTGGTTCGATTATAACTTCCTTCAATATACCATTAAATTCGGTTTGGGTATATAGTTTATACTCCTCCATGTGTCGCCTAGATTTAGTATCTACCAGTTTACAATCGGGTGTTAGATTGTTGAAAAGTGCTAAGCACAGCATTCTCATGGCGTCTAGGTTACAGGTTTTAAAGGGTGGCTTGAGCCCCCGAAGGGTGTTTCTACTAATGAATGTTAACGCAAGTTGAACCCTAACATTAATTCGCAACATATATCCTTCATTAATAGACATCTTACTGCTTGGTATAAAGTATCCTTTTTAGGCCAATTAAACAGTATGGAAAGAGAAGAGCTAGTCATCTCTACTTTGTTAACGCAAGAGTAGGTTCTCCATGAATTTTCTTTCATAATGATTGCTCTCCGTGTCAATCAATGCTTTTAGTGGCTGTTCATTAGCCGTGATCTCTATCACTGTAGTTGACAGGCAGCAAAGTGTAAGCCATCAATGCCGAACAATATACCATTTTGTTTCCCTTTATACTTATCCAAACTTAAGCCTCAAATCCCTGCTTTCCACATGTATGGTATTTGTCCCTTCTAGCGGGGCATAATGACCTTGCATGCCCCTTGCTTCCATAGAAAAAAGGTGCATTTTATTAAAGCTGATATTTCTGAAGATCCTAGTTTTTCATCCGATTGGCTGGGTTAGAGTAGGCTGGAAATACGTGAAATACGTGTTTTGCTAAATCTTGCATGGTTATAGGTCTGCTGTAACGTTAAGGTGCTATTTTCGAGTATTCTTCGTCAGATATCAGTGGACAGAACCCCGTTTATCTTTTCAGCTCGATATTGTTCTACTGATACATAAGAAAATGAACAGTTCTTAGTTTTACTAAGGCTTGATTGAATCCATCAGTTGAATCAAAGGCTAGTTGACACCTCTTAATAGGTAAGTGTCTAGAGACCATTTCATTTCTCTTTTTTATATAGAACATGTATTTAAAGCCAACTTGCGAAAACACGAAAACGCGTACTGAGATATATTTCGGGAAGTAGTGCATCTTATTAGAACTGTCGTCAGAGTAGGTACTTAAGAAGTTTACGAAACTTTTTCTCCAGTGAAGATATTCTAGTTCAGCGTCAGACGCATTGGGGTCAATAATAAGTTTCTCTGGACAGACTAGATTGGCCTTTATCAAAATAGTTACTAATGAGAGTTCATTAAATTTTAGTAGAATTGTTAGAGACAATTTGTATTGGTTTAAATGGAAGCTTTAAGAAACTCTGTATACAAGCAGAATTCTCTTGAATATGTATTCAGGACAGATTCATTAATGGGGAAAACGATCATGCCACGTATACCATAAAAATGTGATTGCAAAAAGTTATTACGATGAAAATGTTTTTGAATCTTAATGTTTTTATTATAGATATCAGTTGGGTTGCTCCTAAAAAAAATTCAGTTGACAGAATGCCGTAGAGATATGAAACTTCGACGTATCTGACAAAATTGCAAGCCTATATTCCTGTTCATTTCCTTAAAATGTTAGTAATAGATCCGCTCTTTAAAGAAGATATTTTATATCAGAGAAACTGAACCGGAAGATGGATATGTCATATGCCGATATTTTTTTTCTCCAAAACCTTCTGATCTTAAGAGAAAGAAAAGAATTTATCAGCAGAAGAAATCAAAGGCAGTGCAGGTGTCTTTAGATATCCTGAATAACAGAATGAAATATACTGGGGAAGGAAAGAAAGAAAGAAAGAAAGAAAGAAAGAAAGAAAGGTAAGTGGTTGGAAATAAGGTCAGAAGAAATAATATGAGACACCGAAAAAGAGAGAAAAATAAACAAATGTACGAAATTAGCAAGGTAAGGAAGAGAATATAAAAAAAAGTGTAAACATATAAAATAAGAGACTGAGAGGAGAAAGAAAAACGAAAAGCATAAGAGAAGACAGGGATAGAAGAAAGAAAAGAAGATATTGAAAGTGTGAGTTAATGAGAAAGAAAAAGCAACATTCATGTTACACGAAAATGTATAAGAAATAGAAGAGCTTTATGTAAAATAATACTAATAATAATGAAGAGAAGATGATGATGATGATGATTGTAAAGATGATGAAGATGGCGATGATGAAAAGGAGGCGTAGGAAGAAGAAAAGAATAATGGAATATGAGATAAAATACACAGAAAGGACTGAAATAAATAGAAAGAGAGGAATAAAGAAAGGTTGAAAAAGAAGAAAAAAACAAAATAAAGGAAGCATTTTAATAGAAATAAATCACAAGAGATAGAAGGAGTTAGAATTAGAATAAGTGAATAAGTGAAAAGTGATTAAAGAAGGAAAAGAAAAGAAAGTAAATAGAGAAAACAAAAAAGAAATAGTAAGAAGAAAGAGAGAGGGAAATGTGAAAAGAAAAACAAAATAACTTAAAAAAGTTGAGAAAGAACCAAACCCTGCGTGTTAATGACAAAAAGATACTAGGAAGAGAGACTGATAGAAAATGCATAAAAAAGATAGAGAGAAACCTTCAATGAATGAATTCGAAAGCGATATTAAAAGAAATAAAAAAGAATGAGAAAAACCAATAAAAGTATAAGAATAAGAAAGAATGAATGACAAAAAAAAAAGAAAGATAAGCAATAAAAGCGAGAAAAAGAAGAGAAAAAAATAAAGATGATTATAATAGGTAATATTAAGTTTAGAAAGTAAGAAAAAAGAAAGAAAAACAGAATATGAGAAATTAAAGAAGAAATAGTTTTAAAGAAAGTTTTAAAAAATGAGAGCAAAGAAGGGGGGAGACAAAAAGAATAGTAGAAAGGAGAGATAAAATAAGAAAGAAAAGAAAGAGAGAGATAAAACCAGATAGAGCATGACAGAAACAAAGGAATAACGGAGATAAAAATAAGAAAGAAAGAAAGAAAGAAATATACATTGAGTGGATTCGAGAGTAAAAAGATAGAAAGAAATAAAGAAAGGCGTTGATGCAAGGAAAAATAATCAAATATAAATGGAGAAATAAAGTGGATACAAAAGACAGACGGAAAAAAACAAAAGAAAGAAAGAAAGAAAGAAAGAAAGAAAGAAAGAAAGAAAGAAAGAAAAAGAAATGTAAATAGAGTGGGTTAAAAATAAAAAAAATTAAAAATTAAAAAATAAAGAAGAAAAGGAAGGTGGAAAGAAAAATAAAGAACTATAAATGGGAATATAAAGTGGATAAAAAAGAAAGAAAGAAAGAAAGAAAGAAAGAAAGAAACGATAAAGAGAGCGGGCTAGAAATAACAAATAAACAAACAAACAAACAAACAAACAAACAAAATGAAAATGGATGTAAAAATAAAAAAATATAAATGGAGAAATAAGGTGGATACCAGAGAGAGAGAGAGAGAGAGAGAGAGAGAGAGAGAGAGAGAGAGAGAGAGAGAAATAAATTAACAAAGAAAAAAAGTAAGACATAAAAAAAGATAAAAGTAGATAAAGTGAATGAGAAATAAATAAATAAATAAATAAATAAAGAAAGAAAGAAAGAAAGAAAGAAAGAAAGAAAGAAAGAAAGAATCGAGAACCGATGAAGGGCATAAAAAACAACAGAAACAAACATGGAGGAATGAGTGGGTAAGATGTTTCACGTGATAATGGTAAAAATAACAGCGAGTGTAGAACAGGATAAAAACAGTAGAAAACTGCAAGCGGTTAATCCAGTTAGCAGATGGCACAAGTCTTTGATGCCATATTTCAACTACTTTCGGATTAGGTTACATCAAAGGGATTAATCTTGCGAGCAACAAGATGTCCTTAGGTAAGTGTCCCGGTAATTTGGAAGCTAGCAACGAAAAGATAGATAGAGAGATTGGCTGACGAGATAAAAACAGAGAAAAATGTGAAGAGAAAATTTGAAATAGGATGTTGCAGACAAACAGATGCTCATACATATATATAAATATAAAGAGAGGAAAAGATATGTAAAAACGGAGAGAGAGATGGCATCAGACGACAGTCGTTCGCTCAAATAAAGTAAGAGATAGAAACAGATTAATATCTATTTGTAGAGTCATAAACAAAAGTTTATATATATATATATATATATATATATATATTTAGTATATCGAGGCAGCAAGTAATTTTCTAGACATATTCTATTAAATATAAGAGACAATGAATGTCTATTATGTTTAATCATGAGCCGTTCTAAACGTCGTATTTTTGCTTTAATTTCAGTTGAAAATAAAGACAAAAATTCTCCAACATTTGGATAATTATTTATTGGTTTTCTTCTAAGCTTTCGGCTCACATGAGCCATCTTCAGAGAGGTAGTTTAAACTGAAATATTATAAAATCCACCATCACCGACGATTTTATTTTGTGTTGACATAAAACTCCGCTTGGCAACGGCAATAGTTACCAAAAATAATAAACGCAGTTCTTAAGTTTGCGATGCGGTTTTATGACGTCACACCGCGGGATAGCGGATATATATATATATATATATATATATATATATTAATCTTTGCTATGATTATAAATTTAACTTGCAAACTGATCTTCAGACGGATATGAGATCAAATATAAGAAACTTCTGTTAAATGTATGTTATACATACAGGTATACAATAAGTATTATACCAGTATTACCAATATTATAATAGTGGTTCTAGTATTTATTTTAATACTAGTATTCATTTAATCGAATGAAATAATGCTTAAGTATTTTTATTTTCGTAATTGTGAATACAATAGATTTATTATAATTTTTATTTTTTAAGATATTTATACTCTAATATATGGATGTACTTTGTAGTACAGTGGATATCGGCTTGGAATGAAAAACTGAAGAACCGAGTTCGAATTGCAGTTGAATTTACGCGCAAGTACCCTTGCAAAATTGAATCCATCTATTCTCTCCCCAGTAATGGGTTAAATAGCAGGACAGCTTGGGTTCTATAAACCTAGTTGGCCACCAGTCTATCGCAGAAAAAATCTTCTGACCAGTCTTTCTAGACCTGATCGCTTTAGCGTGTATCATGCATGGCAGTTAACTGACTGAATGATACTTGTCACAATTCCATGTCTATACGATAATAAGAGCCGTGTACGACCGTCACACGATTCAAATATGCAGCATTTCTTTTATTAATAAAGTATACATTATTTCTCTAAGTAATAATTTAATTTAAACTCAAGTTTATACCAAAAAATCATAACTAAAATCATTTTTTTTTTAGGACAGGAGGTATAAACTTTGTGCCTATGTGTCAATAAAGATTACTATGGGTAATAATATCAAGCAATAATAATAATAGTAAAGACGGGTGTGTGAATGACGGGACAATGTGTTTGAAAATTTGAGCGATTGATAAGTTTGTTATTGTTATATTTATCATTGATGTTATTACTGGTGTTTGTATAATCAATAGAATACGTTTTATGCGCGTGCGTTTATTTTTTCATTATTGTGTACCAACACTTACACCTCGTGTATGTATATATGCACACACTAATTTGCCAAAATAACTTCGTGCTGTCATACAAGAAGAAAAGACACTTAACTGAAATATGTTATCAATGGCTATTTAAGAAACATGAACTAGATTCAGGAGAGAGAAAGAGAGAGAGAGAGAGAGAGAGGGAGAGAGAGAGAGAGGAGATGTGTAAAGCTTGATAGGTCGCAGAGTGAAGAGAAAGGGGAGGACAAAAAGAAAAAGGAAAAGAACAACAAAGGGGTTTGGAAGTTCGATTTACATGGGAAATATTCACAGTAAAGATCGTTGTACCGACTGCATCGAATTCTCTCTATCTATATCTCTATAAACTCACACACACACAAACACACACACACACGGACAAACATATACATATATATATGTGTGTGTGTGTGTGTGTGTGTGTGCACAAGGCCGGTGCAAGGCTCTCGTAGACCCCCATCGAATCTATGATAAAATGTCCAACACGCTACTTCTTCTCAATTTTTATAAGCATGTATTCATATAAAATACAAACTTTATTTTAACCTCATTACGTGCAATAATGAATCCTTGTCAATATCGGTGAGCAATTCAACTAGGAAAAGTGAAAATAAATACAATGTATAAAAATATAAATTAGAGACATCTTAATCATTCCATCCTAAATAAATCAACAATGTTTTAGAGAAATATCTAACCACAAAGTGAGATTCTTCTTGTTAAAAGTTTCAATAACTTAACACATTAAACATTATGGATAAAAAATAATAGTTTATATTGATATTTTGCAACTTATGAGCAAATATAAAAAAATACACGGATTTGGAAGAAAAAATATTATTCAAAAATGACGTCAAAACCTGCGAAAAATGTTCATCCTTTCCTAGTCGGTTGTACTAAGTTTAATTTGTGACGTATGTAAATGTAGGTAGAAAAGAGGGCATGTTGATAAGATAGCGATGGTTCCAAAGCAATTCCCGGGGCCTCCAATCCAACATACGCCTCCCGGGTGAGGGGGTCGGGGATAGCACGCGCTAACCCCTATATATATATATATATATATAGGAGAGAGAAAGAGATCAACCTCATTTTTAGGAATTATCGAATACGCAAGGCGTAACGAACACGATTCAAAATAAAAAACGGGCATTTATTTCAAACACAAATATCCAGTAGAATAAAAGTTTCTTGTCATGAAAACGTCGAATTCAAATTAAACTTATTTATTTATTATTTGTCTATATTTCTGAGATGAGATCGTTTTTACAGTATTAACATTATTTGGACTATTGTCCTCATCTTTGTTGCCATTTGTACGACGTTTCGGCCGCTGCACGCTCTGGCCTTCAGTGGATATAGACGTTGGTTAGTTCCTGTGACTTGACCCAATGAGCTGTGAGTTCAATACCAGGCTACAGCAGTGGTGAACTCGTAACTTGCAGGGTTAGAGGGAGATAACTCATGATTTCCAATCGACGCATTACTATGCAAGAAATGAGAATGATATACCCCAGTGATTTCAATAAAGGGTTCAGTTCTACATTCCTAGCATCTGAAGAAGGCCGGAGCGTAAAAAGGCTGAAGCGTCCATTTATACATATTTTAAGAAATTATTTTGTTTACAATGATGCAATGATGAAACCAAGCAGGACCTTGCTGGGCTATTACGTCTCTGAGAATCAACGGCCTAATCACTCGGTGGATTATCTTACAGAACTGCACTGGGTCTAACTCTGCCCTAACAGAGAGCCTACACACACACACACATACACACACACACACACACACACACACACATATATATATATATATATATATATATATATATATATATATATAGTATTATTTTTATTATAAGTCTTTATAATAAAACCATCGTTTACTGCAACACTTTCGGTACTAACTTATTTGCACCTCGTCAGGTAGTCTATATATAATGCTCCACTAAGCATCCAGCACTCTTAAAAAATAAATCCCTACAAACAGTGGAAAGCAAACACATTTATTTGTACTACTTCTAATATATATATATGGTAACTCCAGTAAATCGCAAAAACCTTCATAGAATGAATAAAAAGGCCCCAAATTTAATTTAACTTTTTCCATCAAAATGTTTATATTATTATTAAGAGGAAAGATCAAAGTAATTTTTAATTTTATTTTTAATTTTTAATCACTTCTAACACGTTCGAAATTTTGAGAAAAAAAAACGAAATTAGTTTTGAATTATTATTTTTTTAAAAATTCTTAGTAAAATATAGTTTTTATTTTTGTTACTCTTCTCCATGTAAATTCATGAAATTTTAAGAAATTATATTTTGTTGCCATAAATGGTTTTATTAGTTAAGCGCAGGACTCATTGGCAAATGTAAAACATCTATTATTTTTTGAAAAAATCTGCCTCAATGTCTGAAAACCTGCTGCCAAA
>JBBBDQ010001669.1:795000-942500 GCA_037127315.1 Ascarosepion bandense
TCTGCTACGGCCAATTTAATTTGCAATGGCTAGTTGCGAAAAACCACGTCTTTGAAATTAAAAACATTCTGCTATGTTTAAAATATTAAAATTTTACCCATAGCCATTTTAATATCTGAAATTTAATACTGGAAATGACGTCTATAGGCATATGAGTAGACTGACCAGTTCTAAAATTATTGTCCAGTAATACTTTTTCACAGATAGTCTTATCTTTATAATCAACAAAATAAGATAACATAAAATACTTTTTTCAATGTTTGTTTAAATTAATTTTTTAAAAGCTTAAAATGGTTACTTGTTTGTTGATAGACTAAAATTTCTAATTAAATGTAAATGTTTTGCAAATATATTTTGATTAACGTAACAGTATCGTAAATCTTTTTAACTCTTTTGTATCTGGTCTTAAGATTCTGACCAGAAGTTTTTACTTAGGCGACATATCTTCATTCAAATATATTTCTTTGAATAATATAGATATATTATGTCTAATTATTTTTATACTCACCTTTTTCAGTTGTCTAATAAGTTTCTTCATAATACGATGAAATTCATCAAGGCCGTAACACCAAAAACCTTCATACTAGTAATAATAATATAAGCCCTGATGATGGTTATAACAACCGAAACATTTAGCTACCTACAATAAATCCATATTTTGTTGTTTCTCAAGTATTTTTATCTCACATTGTCGGAATTTATTTTCCATTTCCCTTTAATATATATATATATATATATATATATATATATATATATATATATCAATATATATTGATATATATATATATATATATATATATATATATATATATATATATATATATATATATATATATATATATATATATATATATATATATATATATATATATATATCAATATATATAGTTATAAATATTTTGACGGCACGGACCCACTTATCTTTAGATTATTGTTATGGCATTGTGTGGAATACCAGATTTTGTATCTTTTAAGGTCCTTGTTAATTTAAGCAGACTTTCATCATATTAATTAATATTTATTTCCTTTTCACTTCCGCCATAAAATCCTGTACATCCCCTTTTTTTGAATTCCTATATTGCCTTTACATATTTTGTTTTAATTTCTTTTTTATTACTCTTTCCCTTTTTTTTTTTTTCATGCATTTTTTTTCTATTTTAAGACCTGAAGTTGTTTCTTGAAAACTGAATTGATTGAAGAGACAACTGAGGAATAAGAACTAATCTTTCTTTTCGTTTACTATTCCACTTCTTTGCATTCTTATTATTTATTTATATTATTCTGTTTATATTTCGTTCATATCCATTTTCACTTATTTTTATTTCCTTCATCTATTCTTTTTTAAAGCTTTTCCATTATTCATTGTACTATTTCACTTCATTCTTTTTATCTTACTTTTTACTATCCATCTTTATTAATTTTTGTTCATTTTATTTTTTCCATTCTGACATTTAGATTTTCTCTTTCTTTATTCCAAATTCTGTTTTCGATTTTTAAATCATTTTGTTCACTAAGGTAGAATTCAACTGACAAAGAGAACGTTTACCCTTCTTTTCGCTCTACTTTTGTTTTGATTCAACATATTATCTTTCTTTCTTTCTTTCTTTCTTTCTTTCTTTCTTTTACCTACAATTTCGGCAAATACACAAATCTGGTGAAATCAAATCTTTTCCTCAAAAAAGAAAAAAAAAAGAACGCTTAAATCCTCTGATTACAAAGCGTTGCCTATCCTTGAAAAAAGATAGAACCCGTTTGCTTTCTTTGATCTTGTTATGATCGAACCATTATTCTTCTAGGCATCAAAGAGTTTCAGGAGGCAGTAATTGGTAAAGGACTCAAGAGCGAACAGTTAACATAACAATGCAAAATTTTCTTTGCAAAACATTTTCTGAAATGTACGCATGACATTCAATCAAGCGAGCACTCTAAAATGCGTCTCTAAAATATTAACTTAATCTTGACTTTGGGGATATAAAAATAGCTTGAATTAAATTCTTAATCGAAAAGGAAGTTTCGTTGAAAAATAAAATTGAATACCTTCTCACGCATTGCTAGGCTTGTTATCAGATATTTCAAAGATATTCTCGTAATTTATTTAATAAGATTGAATATGGTCATATATATATATATATATATATATATATATATATATATATATATATGTATGTATGTATGTATGTATTGGAAGATTAATACAAATATAGAATTTGACACTTGTTATTATATTATGAAATGTGCACCTGATGACATTCTTTTCTTTCAGGCGGATTAGGTAAATAGAAAATGAACTTTCTGGACGCAATTGCAAAACTGAGTGCACACACACACACACACACACACACACACATATATATATATATATATATATATATATATATATATATATAACATGGGAAAATGCGTGCTCGAAAAGCAATATTCTGAAGATTATATTAAATCTAGAAATGGAGAGGACAAGTTAATAAACCTGAGAAAGTAAAGGACAAGATATTCTAGTGAAGTAAAAAATATGAAATTTCTTACTTAAAATATTTTCAAGTTTTATATTCATCTGCAATATTTTAAGCAAGAAATTTCTTATTTTTTACTCTACTAGAATATTTTGTCCTTTTCTTTTCCATGTTTAATGTAATCTTAGCAATTTTACATTTCATACACGCAGTGTTTCATGTAATCCATGATTTCCAGGTATTGCTATTAATTTAATATAAATTTAATGCTGAAAACCACATTAAAAAATCAAGAAGAAAAATGTTTATATGAAATTGATTAAAGAAAGCAATAAAAAAATTATTATTTATAATTAATTCTAATAATCAATTCTGATATAAAATGAGTGATGAGCAAAGTTTCATTGATAAAAATGGTAAAATATATCATCAGAATTAAAATATTGAAAACCGCACGCAAAAATATAAAAGAAAAAAATTTATAAATAATAAGGTTTATTATTAGAAGCGTTTGTCAATCACTTATGTACTTATGTAGTTAGTCTCCCTTTTCGGACTTCACATATTTTGACGTAACTTTTTTCGACTGAACCCAAATCCAATGTTTTTTAAAAATGTAGCTACGGAGGGTCCTATATATCCCGGGAAACTGTTTTAAATTGATTGAGAACTGAATTAGTGGTGAAGATTGAAATCTGCTTAGATTCACTCAATGTCGGACTTTAGTACATATTCAACCACTGCCGTGGTTGAATGATATCTATCTATCTATCTATCTATCTATCTATCTATCTATCTATCTATCTGTCTATCTGTCTATCTATCTATCTATCTATCTATCTATCTATCTGTGTTTGTGTGTGTAAATATGTATATATATATATATATATATGTATATATATGTGTGTGCACATATATATATATATATATATATATATATATATTTATATCTAAACTTATTTATAAATGGAACATTGTCTGTGTCTGTATGTGTGTGTGTAAATATGTATATATATGTGTGTGTGTGCTTATATATATATATATATATATATATATATATATATATATATATATTTATATTTATATTTATATTTATATCTAAACTTATTTATAAATCGAGCTTTGTCTGTGTGTGTATGTGTGTGTGAGTCCGTTACCTATAGACTCCGAAACAGCTGAACCGATTTTCTTGAAAATTTACACAGTTGTACTATAAGCGTCTGCGAGTGTTCTTAGCTTGGTTTTGTGTCGAGGTACCCCCGATAAATATCGAAAATTGATAATCGAAAAAAATCGGGTTATAGAAAGAGTGATCCGATTTTAATCAAATTTGATACACTCATAGACAAAGACATAAGAAACGATATTCAGAAATTTCAAGTTTGCAGTTCTTACAATAGTGCAGAAAATCGATAATACATATATATAAAAGGTAAGACGTTTGTGTGTGTGTCTGTTTATCTGCCTGTATATCTATATATATATATATTTTTTTGCAGCCCTTTTATTTTAGTTTTTTCTTCAGGTTTGGCTCTAAGTAGGTACAATTGTAGTTTGTAGTCTCAGCCATGATACCATTTACTCAAAGGACGTACGTAGCCTTCAAAATTCAGTTTACGACGAAAAAAACTTATTTGATATCGATCCCAGAAAATCAAAATTTGACTTATTTCCATTCATTTTTCTTTCAGTCTACGGTTTCGCTTTAACTGGAAACAACTATAATATTTTAGTCTTTCGTGCCAACGTCCAAAAAGTCTGAGCTTCAGGACCATGGATTAGTTTTAAAGCTTTCATTACACATGAACAACGCCGGGCTATACTGCTAGTATATATATATATATATATATATATATATATATATATGCATATGTGTAATTGTATATACGTGCATATATATTTATGTGTATATATATGCGTATGTGTGTGTATGTGTGTGTGTGTGTGATAATAGAATTAGGGGCTTTTAAAAGTGTCCGCCGTGATTGCACACGGGAAAGAAAAATGCTAAACGCCATATAAAATAGAAGAGATTTTCAAATTATGAATTCAAATTCTGGAGTCCTATGTCGGACCACTATTAAAAATTTCGAAAATGGGAAACTTTATTTCCACAAGCAAGTCTGAGATAGAAAAAAAAAACAATGTGATCAGTTCTGGGCAGCATTATCTAGACAAGGCACTTAATATAGAAATTCATGCAGACTCATCAACAAATTCGGGAGTTCTTCGCGTGTTAGAAAGATCAAATTGGTTTTTCCGAGTTCCGGGACCATCGTAATCACCATTAGATTAATTCAAATCTTTCTGAATCATTTGCCTTGTCATCAGGTTGACATACAAACAGTCTGAAATGTTCGTATTAGAACTTCCGGCGCTAATAATATTCATACAGTTCAAAAGATTTCTGGTTGAGTAAATTGTGTCATGGTGCCCTTTACATCGAGAACTTTACCCAACTGATGCTACTATATTGTGTATTTGATTAATTAAAAAACAAATATCGTGGAAGCGTAAATCACGATTGACAAGGTAATGCGGTTCTTCTAATTTTCTTCCTTTTGAGAACATAATGTTGAAATTGTTTAAATATTTTCTCTGTCCTTGGACTTTTGACAATTACCAAAGATTATTCTATTTTTACTTTTAACTAAATTTATGAGAGCTTAACAACGGATAGCGTAAAACTATTTTCATTTTTCGATATCCAGTACTTTAGGATAAATAAACCTGCTTGCTAATATATATTTTATCAGTAAAACCACTAAAAAATAACCTTGGCGTTAAACATTATCACAATTCAAAACTATATATATGTAATTTATTTTTTAACACTTATTAAATCGATACAATAAATTAAAATATGTCAGTTGTGAATTCAATTTCGTTATTCCTCAGAATTTTCCATAATATATATATATATATATATATATATATGTGTGTGTGTGTGTGTGTGTGTGTGTGTGTGTATGTGTGTGTGTGTCTGTGCCTACACAAACACACATACATACGCGCGCACACACATACATACGCGCGTGCACACACACACACACACACACACACACACACACACACACACACACTATATATATATATATATATATTGCGATTTTTTCGTGTATATTTTTTCGTGTATATATATTGCGATATATATATTGCGATTTTTTCGTGTATATATATATATATATATATATAATAACAACTGGTCATGTACTGCGATTAAGCGTTTTATTCAATTTTTCTTTGATTCGTACACGTGTTTTAATCTTCTGGACATTAAGTTTGCAAAAACTGTCGAAATATTCTTTCCGTTCTCCTTTAACCACCATAGAGAAACTTTACTGCCAGCCATCAGGATGGCTGATTCAAGCTTCCTTGAGAGCAACACACTGCGCCTCTTTGGCATCACCTTTTTAACCAAACTGAAGTGGAATGAATATATCGGATCTATAGCGGCATCTACTACTAGAAAGGTTGGGTCTCTGTATTGGGCCAGGATGTTTTTTTCTCGTCAGAATCCATATTGCACATTTATAAACCCACCATTCATCCATGCATTGAATACTGTTGTCCTATCTGGTCGGGTGTTCCTGCTATTCATCTTGAGGTTCTCTACAAAATCAGCAAAAGAAGAATCTGCAATATAATCTGTCATGACTTCATGGGTCAATTAATACCGAAATGCAATTTTAATTTTGTAAATATGTCTGAAATTCTAAGGTTGATTCTCATCACAATAATGTCTTTGAGAAGTCTCTCCTATTCCGCTTTCTGTGACACTTCCTCTAATCTCTCTTTCTATTCATAAATATGGGTAAGAAGACAGTCATTTCACTAGCTCTGACCGACACAAGACGCTGAAGAAAAAAGTGAAATGCCCTCTCCGAAAGAAAAACAAATTGTTTTATATTTTTCAATTTCACTTGACTCAGTTAATCTGTAGCTGGCTTTGTTAGGGTAAACTGAATTATCAAACTCCGTATAATTACTATTGTTGAACCTGTCTTTTGGTATACATGTTATATTTTATTGAACTTTAATGCATATTCGTTTTTATTTAGTTTTTCTGTAACTGCAATATTTGATTCCTTTCCTTTCTCATCCGTTCTGCCCAGCATACAAGGGGCAGACGTTTTAACACCTATGGCGGAAACATTGTATATATGTCTGAAATTCAAAGTTTGTTTCTAGTCACAGTATTGTCTTTGGAAAATCCTGCCCCCCATTCCGCTCTCTGCGACGCTCCCCCTATTCTCTCTCTTTTTCTCTCTCTCTTCATAAATATGAGTAAGAATAGAGTCATTTAACTAGCTCTAACCGCCACAAGAACCTGAAGACTAAAAGTGAAATGCTCTCTCCGTAAATCTTACTCCACTCAATAAGAGCTTTCCCTGCATAGAAGTACGTAAACGAACTTATACTAAGCTGTACCTTAATAATACATTTCCTTTCCCCCGTCTACTGCCCTGCTAACATGGCCCGTAAGTATATAAAATGTAACGAATAATGTTTAATCCCCTTTATCGATACAGGTATGTATAACAAAAGTATTTCACATTTTTTGTCCGTATTGTGAGTGAAGAGGGAGGTTAGCAACTCGATGTAAACGAAATACAAGAACTACATAAAGGGAGGATAAACTCTAAAGAAGTCAGATAACTAGAGGCCGTGTCTCGATAAATCACCGTAGATATACCACTCCACTAACATTCCTGCGAACAATCATGGTTTGTAAAAATAGACATATGAAACCCAACAGCGAGAAGAGAGTCATTTCCAGAGGAAGTAATTCCTCGGCCGGTAAGGACTGGTATGGGCAACATCCTGCGACTGTTAGCACCAAGGCGGAAAGGGAACGCACACTTCGGAGTTTGTCCCTCACCCGGGAAGGAATGACATGAACAACAGGTGTCTCTGGACCGTTACTCTGCGACTGTGCGCAACAAAGAATTACCTTGGGGCCATGGAACGTCAGGACGCTCAATAACTGTGGTCAACTCGAGAATGTCAAGCAAGAGATGAGCAGATTGTACATCAAAATTCTCGGAATATACGAAACTAGATGGCCTAACAATAGAGAATTCAGCAGCGACAACCACAAGATAATATATGCAGGAGGCAAAAATAACGAAAAAGGAGTCGGCTTGATACTGGAGGAAGAAACGAAGAAACTGGATACTGCCAGCTTTCCAAGATAATCATCTTGGTTAAACTGAAAGGGAGAAACTTCAACATATCTACTAGTGTAGTTTATGCACCAACAGCGCAAAGCACTGAGGAAGAAATACAATCTTTCTACTCCATACTGGACATGTCAAGGCTCAGTGTAAAAGGCAAGAAATTAGAATCATAATGGTGACTTGAATGCCAAGGTAGGTAAATAGAGGGAAGGGGAGACGACCGGCAACTTTGAATTAAGAATCTACAATAAATGTGGAAAATGAGTTCAATGATGCTCAGCAAATGAACAGGTAATAACACCTGGTTTTAAGAACACCCCCGACGTCTATGAACATGGAGAAGCCCAGGAGGCCACACGAAAAACCAAATAGACTTCATAACCATAAACAGAAAGATTCAGAAATGCAGTAGTTCAATGCAAAACCTAGCCAAGTGTAAGTTGTGAAAGCGACCACCTCCTAGTCATCTGAAAACTAAGGGTGAAACTCTGGAGACTGAAAAAGTCGAGTGCAGCACCAATACTGCAATCACGCTTGTGAATGACCTCAACCTGTTAAAAAATACACTGACAGCGTGTAAAACAAATACAAAAAACAAAATGAAAAAGAAAACTTGAAATGAGACTCACTAGTGACATCCGCAAACAACATTGTCTCCCCAAAAAATCAGACGCAGAAGAAAAAACGAGTGGATGACTGAAGAGATTCTCTACATGATGCAAAGGAGATAGAAATCTATGCCAAGACATAGAAAGGAATACAGGAAACTACGCAATAAAATAAGGAGCAACTGCAGACAGGCTAAAGAGGAATGGCTCAAAGAGAAATGTGCAGAAGACGAGAAATTGAGTAGGACTAATAAAGCAGACATGCATAAAGAAATAAAAGAACTGACAGGACAAAAACAAACATGTTCTTCAACGGGATGCATAAAATCCAAGCATGGAACGATCATATTAGAAAAAGAGAAAATACTTCAGCGATGGGAAGAAGATATAAAAGATCTTTCTCACGACAAAAGAGAGCAACCGATAATAAAAAAAGATGAGGACAGACCGGAAATATTAAAGTCTAAAGTGGAAGTTGCAATGGCCAAACTGAAAGCAGTTAGACCCAACGGCATTGTAATAGAGTTGCTGGACAAATTCAGCATAGATAAAATTACAGAAATAAAAAATGAAATTTATAACAGTGGTAATACCGGACGACCTAAGCCAGTCCATTTTCATAGCACTTCCTAAGAACCCATGTACAAACGAGTGCGGATTCTATCGAACAGTCAGTTTGATAAGCCGCATTAAAAAACTGATCGTCCGAATTCTGATGAATAGAGCGAGAAGCAGAATCAGGCCAGAGGTAGTGCGGGTTCGTCAAAGACACTGGAAGAAGGAATACCATGTTTATGATAAGGATGCTATCCGAAAGGGAAATACAAATGAAAATGACAGTTACTTATGTTTTATCGATTATGCGAAGACGTTCGACAAAGTACGCCACAAACAATTGATAGAAATGCCCAGTAACCTAGATATATTTGGAAAATACATAAAAGTAATCAAAATGTCTATTGGCAGCAAACCGCCTGCATACGGACAGGAAACGAATTCAGCAGGTTCTCACGTCATCTGCGGACAAAGCTGAGTGCTTTGCCCACAGATTCTCATCCAAGTCCACATTCGACTCGTCCGGAGTGCACCCACCCGACTTCCCTATTAGAACTGAGGCCAAACTGCACGACGTATATATTACCCCGACAGTAGTACCCAGAGTAATTTCAAAACTCGACCCCCATAAGGCGTGTGGAGACGATGGAATCCCGGTGATAGTCCTTAAGAAGTGTGCTCCTGAACTTTCCCCTGTCCTCTCTAAACTGTTTAACTACTGCCTTTCTGCTTCCTGCTTTCCTGCATGCTGGAAATTCTCTTCAGTCGTTCCTGTCTTTAAGAATTGTGGTGAACCCTCGGACCCATCCAACTATCGCCCTATCAGTCTTCTACCGATATTCGGGAAAGTATTCGAGGCTATAATCAATGCTGAAATAGTTCATCATCTCACCGCCCACAAACTGTTCTCCGACAGGCAATATGGATTCCGCTTTGACAGGTCCACGGCCGACCTGCTAACAACTGTAAAGGAGTACATGCTACAGGCCCTTGATGAGTCTGACGAGGCTCGCGCGGTTGCTCTGGACATCTCCAAGGCTTTCGACAGGGTTTGGCACTCTGGCCTCCTATGCGAACTACGAGGTTATGGTATTACCGGTCGCCTGCTTGACCTAATCCAATCTTTCTTAAATAACCGCAAAATGAAGTTCGTTCTGAATGGGCGTGCCTCTTCGTCCTACAGCACGAATGCTGGTGTCCCACAGGACTCTATCCTGGGCCCGACGCTCTTCCTTATTTTCATCAACGACCTCCCAGATGAGATCAAGTCCCAAGTAGGCATCTACGCAGATGACACTACAATATACTCCCGCTCCAGTAAGAAACCTGTCGTGGTGGACAGACATAATCTCGCTGCTGACCTTAAGCGGGATTTATACTCTGTGGTGAACTGGGGCAAGAAGTGGCTTGTCAACTTCAATTCATCTAAGACCAAGCTGTTGTCTGTCAACCATTACAGGCAACCTCTTCTGCCTCCCATAAGCATGAACCAAGTGATTCTCCCTGAGAGTAATACACTACGCCTCCTCGGACTTACCCTGTCCTCAGACCTCAAATGGAACCACTATATTGAATCCATAGCAAAATCTACTGCTAAGAAGGTTGGGTCACTATGTCGATCCAGGATGTTTTTTCCACCTGATTCCATCCTGCATATATACAAGTCAACCATCCTTCCGTGCATGGGGTACTGCTGCCATTTATGGTCAGGTGCCCCTGCCGTTCTCCTCAGTGTTCTTGACAAGCTCCAAAGGAGAGTCTGTAATGTGATAGGTACTGATCTGGCGACTCGACTGCAGCCACTTCCCCATCGTCGAAATGTGGCCTCCCTTTGTCTCTTCTATAAATACTTTCACGGCTTCTGCTCGGATGAGCTTAAGTCACTGACGCCTCCTCAACAGCTGTTTACTCGTGCAACCAGACTGGCAACTGGGTCCCACCCATTCACAGTCAGGTTAGCCAAATGCAGACGACAATTCTACTCCTGCTGCTTCCTCTCTAGCACATCCCGCCTGTGGAACTCACTCCCGTATTCTTGCTTTCCTGAGGGCTACAACCTCCAGAAGAAATTTAAATGCAAAGTCAATACTCATCTAATAACCACTGTCCTCTACCTCTCTCCCCTCCCCTGTTTAACCTTCCCTTTCTCTCCACCTATGTATCTGTCATCGCACCTGCTTTTCAGTTTTCTTTTGTTCCTTTTTGTACTCCTCACTCTTTTCTAATTAATCTTTTTACATTTATGTAACCCCCTGCACATCAGTGGCGTTTCCGCCTTGCTCGGGGTGAAATGATTAAAAAAAAATACAAAGATAGAAAGGGGCGTATGAAAAGCTGCATCATTTCACCGGATCTATTCAACCTATACAGCGAGACTATTCTGAAAACCCTAGATATTATGCCAGGATTCGTCATCGGAGGCTACAACTTGAACAACCTAAGGTACGCAGATGATACAGTGCTGATAGCAGACACGGAAAGGAATCTACAAGACCTCCTACAAAAGGTAGCTGAAGAGAGTGACAAGAAAGGAGTACAGATAAACTTCAAGAGAACCAAAAGCATAGTCATCAGCAAAAAGAGCATCTCAAAATGCCCAATACAGTTGGGAGATACTAAATAAAGCAGGTTCAAAAATTTAAAAACGTGCGAAGTGTTCTTACAGAATACGGAAAGTGCAATACAGAGATCCGAATGCAAAGTGGCATGGCGAAGGACGCATTCCAGAAGCTGAGCATAAAATTAAGAGACGGGAAAATTGCACTAGAAACAAAGAAGTGAGTACTGGATTGCTATGTGATGTCAGTTTTTCAATATGGCAGTTAATGCTGGACATTATCATCAAAGATGAAGGAAAAACTTCACGCACTTCCTACTTTCTCTTCTTATGTTCATGTAACACACTTTGTATTTTATCTTATGTTCATATCACACACTTCCTACATTCTCTTCTTAAGTTTATATCACACACTCCCTACTTTCTCTTAAGTTCATATCGAACACTTCCTACTTTCTCTTCTTAAGTTCATATCACACACATTCTACTTTCTCTTCTTAAGTTCATATCACACACTTTGTACTTTATCTTAAGTTCATATCACACACTTCCTACATTCCCTTCTAAAGTTTATATCACACACTCCTACTTTCTCTTCTTAAAGTCATATGACACACTTCCTACTTTCTCTTCTTAAGTTCATATCAAAAACTTCTTACATTCTCTTCTTAAGTTGATATCAAGCATTTACTACTTTCTTTTATGTTCATATCTCACACTTCTTAGTTTCTATTTTTAAGTTCATATCGCACACTTTCTACTTTCTCTTCTTAAGTTCATATCACACACTTCGTACTGTATCTTCTTAAGTTCATATCACACACTTTCAACTTTCTCTTCTCAAGTTCATATCACACACTTTGCTACTTTTTCCAGTTCATATCACACATTTTTATTTTTCTTCAAAAATTTATATTACACACTTCCTACTTTCTCTTCTTAAATTCATATCACACACTTTCTACTTTTACCAGTTTATATCACACTTCTTACTCTATCTTCTTAAGTTCTTATCACACACTTTTTACTTTCTCAAGTCATTATCATACACTTTCTACTTTCTCTTCTCAAGTTCATGTCGCAACCTTCTTTATTTCTCTCTTAAGTTCATATCACACATTTCCTACTTTCTCTTCTTAAGTTCATATCACACACTTTTATTTTTACTCTTGTGTGCTGTTATTGGTGAACGTCAATCAAACAAAACTGAAATTGCAAAAATTAAACCTTAAAAACTCTTTGTGGTAGTTTGATAAGTTTATAAGGAGTCGAGAACACAATCTGTAAACAGGGAACAAGCCATGATCCTCTATTCAAGTTCCAAAAATCTGGAAGTAGTGTGAACCGGATGATACGCGAACCTCTCTACTCAAGAAATCTTTTTTAATCATGTCGCCCCAAGCAAGGCATTTAACTGCCACTGGTGCGCAGGGATTACATAGAAGGAAAGTGATGAGAAACATAGACAAGTTATAAAGGGTGTCCGAAAGTGAGTATGGGAAGGATGAGAATACTGGTGTGACGAGAGAGGAGTGGACGGAGAAAGGAGCATGGAAGAAAGGATGCTTGTCAGTGAGATCGGAGATGACTATTGACATTACTTTTAAATTCCTGGAGATTGTAGCTGTCGAGAAAGCAAGTAAACAGGATAATAATAATAATAATAATAATAATAATAATAATAATAGTTTCAGAGTTTTCGCAAAGTATAAATTTGAAGTAGACTTTAGAAGAAACAGGAAACCCAATCCTGAACAAAGGGGATAAATCTTTGCTCCTGTTCATGGGAAAAATGTTAAACAGCTGACTGACGAACCTATCTACTTCTATTGAAGAAACAAATAATGAAATTAAAAGAGTAAGTAGATTATCAGAGTTTTGGCAGAGACATTAGACTTGAAGTATACTTTAGAAGAAACATAAACCCATTACTGAAAGGAGGACAAGAGATAAAACTACCCCTGATATGAAAAGTACTTTGGTTAGAACCAGTTACGGAACTTTCCTTGATAATTTTCATCTTAACATCTAAAAACTAAGTAAAGAACTGGAAAGGGTCAGTATAAAAATAAATAGATGCTATATGTCTATGTTATTTAATAATAATAATAATAATAATAATAATAATAATAATATATATATATATATATATATATATATATATATATATATATATATTAGTCATCCACATACAAGCCTGTTTTTCTCATCAGTGTCGCTAGACACATCCACTTGTTACTTGTTTCTGGTCGGGATCGTAATTTGATCGATTTGGATGTACAATGGCGCACAAACGTAAGTAAACCCTTATTAAAACAGATTGTTTCTTCTTTTCCAGATAATCATCAAATCTTAATTAAAACTATATATTCATGAAAAAAAAACCTTATTAAACGAATTACAACCACTTTTAAAAGGTTTTTGCAAGTTAACAGAATAAAAACTTAAATTCAATATTAAAAACTAAGTAAGTGAACCCTTACATTTACACTCTGTATTTTTGTGTTTAATGGTTGCCAGTGCAAATCATATTTATGAATGTGTATATATCAAAATATATTTTTCTAAGCTCTGTATACTGCAGTCAAGCAATAGAACTCACTTTGTATGCAAAAGTGTGCAGAGACTAAATTTAAAACTGAAATATACCAAGATCAAAAAAACTTCCCGAAACCTTAGAAAATCGCATAGTTGAAGCCTATAATGATAAAGAATTATACAAAAAGCTGTCAAAATGATTTCGTGTGCACGTCTTCACTGTGCTACAAATTATTTATAAATGGAAGACGTTCGGTATGACGCCATTGCAATCAAGAAGTGGACGCGAAAAATAACTGCAAGAGCAAGTAGACAGCAAGCCGAGGCGAATCCTGCTGCGACCTCTGACGTGCTTCAACTCTTCCCCTCTAATAGGCATAGGGCTGCAGTGCGCTGAAATCTGAACGATGCCGATTTTCATGACAGAATCCTCGAAAAATGTCACTGCTTACGAAAACGCACCAACAAACTCGCCTCAAAGCTCATATTAATAAGCTAGAAATGTTCTAGCAAAATATTTTATGGTCGGATGAGACCAAATTAGAACTTTTTGGGCGGAAAAATAGACGTTATGTCTGCCGAGCGCCGAATACGGATTTTGAAGAAAAGAATTTGGCGTCAACAATTAAACATGGCGGCATCAGCATTATGATTTAATTGTGCTTTGCTTCAGATGTAACAGGCAAAATAGTACGTATTGACGACGCAATAGACTCAGAAAGATATTAATCAATTTTTAACTTTTTATTTTTAAGTGTCTTGCTCTCGGTTCGTAACTTGGGTTTAGGATATTTCTGGATTTTTCAGCTAGATAATAATTCGAAGCTTCAAAGCAAATCCATAAAAGAATAGCTTCGAAAAAAAAATTCAAGTCTTACATGGTCTAGTCAAAGTCCTAAACAGAACCCAATTAAAAATGTGGTTCAAGTTAAAGAAGGCATTACATGCAAGAACATCAAGTGCTATCGCGTAATTGTCGGAGTTTGGCGAAAAAAGGGTCAGAAATTGACGCTCACTACGACGAGAAACTTTTTAAAAATTATAGAAAAATGTTGGCCGATGTTATGTCTGTGAGAAGTGGAGTTACCAAACATTAAATATATTGGTTCACTTACTTTTTCAAATTTTAACTTTTAACTTTTAATTAATATTTTTATTCTAAATTGATAAAAAGTTTGAAAGTGGATTCACTAGTTTAATAAACCTTTTCATTAATAGATATGGAATGTAATTAAGGTTTGCTGATTAGATGTAAAAATGATAAAATTTGTTTTAATATTATTGAGGGTTCACTTAATTTTGCATAGTGCTATATATATATGCATATATATAAAATTAAGGAGTAAGAGCAATAAAAGAAGAAATAATAACAAGACGGCAGTTAATGACATTGAATGACATTGAATTTATATTTTTGAATATCAAGGTTGAATGGAAAGTAAGATGCCGGAAGAGAGTTTCACAAATGAAGAGTACGGAAGAAGAAAATTTAAGTATAGTACTTATGGTTACATTTAAGAATTTAAACAGTGTATTTATGGGACATAACTGCCAGTCTAGTACGATTTTTAAATTTGTAAAGTCAAGGTCTCCAAGAGAAAATCAGCAGAACAATTTTCGCGAAAGAGGAAGAGTTTAATGAATAGCAAAACTGTTTTGTTTAGGGAGATGGTGCTATAGATGACAGTCCTATTCATAAATAGTCAATAAGATGTAGGGGTGGAGATTTTGATCTGGAAGGCCAAAAAAATTCATGAAGCCTGTAATTGTTGATTCCCAAATCGAAACGCTGATAAAAATAAGATGACGAGTGATTGTAGCACAAAATGGTAAAATTAATTGAAAGAACTGCTTTGGTGTCCTGTCTCTCCCCACACGGTCAGTTTTAGACCTACTAGAGTGACAGAGTGTAATCGATTTCTATTTTTTTCTTAGATTAGCTAATTTCCAGTTGTGTGCATTAATAAGAATCTATTTTCGGGGTGTATGATAAAATGTGTTTCTCCTTGAAAAATATTACGTCATTCGTAATTATATCAGATTTTTATCACGCCCAATCATTATTGTCTCGATGTCGATTAGTTTTCCTATTGCCATTGTCTGTGATGGACGTTACTCGAAGAAAGCATACTAAAATTTTAACGCTGCACGAATACACTGGCAAGTCTCACAGAATGATCACGGATATTGCTGGTGTCAACCTCTTATCTGTCAGTTATACCATCATGGCGAAGAAACAAATTAGATCCATCAGTCCAAAACGTAAAGAGAAATGCAGAGAAAAACAACGCAAAGCGATGACGTATACGTGATGTGGGAAAAAGTGAAAGATCCTAGGAAGATATAACTCTTTTTTATTAATTAATTTGCATAAAGATATAGATTTTCAAATATCTAAATATCCTTCCTGAGATTTAACTAAAAAATGCAAAAAAAAAAAAAAGATAGCAATTTTGTTCTGACCCAATAAGAATCGAGCAAAAAGTTGTGAAAGACAAATACTAAAATCAAGAATTAAGCTTCTTTCGACATCGCTTGACTCGTTCGTTGGTCAAATTTTGGGCTTTGAAAAGAAAAAAAAACTTAGTTGACTCGTAAGGGCCACGCCACTCACGGATCATGTGTATGCTGGCCTGCTGATTGGTTGATTCCAACCGACAGCGTTGTTGATCGAACGGATGGTGCCCACAGACTGCCAGATCAATATCGATACGCTCTACTGCACTAGTTTATTTGATGTTTAGCCCTCAGATTTGATTACAGCATCGATCTGAAGCTTGCTTTGCGTTTGATTTTCGTTTCATACTCAGATTTCTGAAGGACGAAAAGGAAGAGTCGGAACGGGTGGGTAAGATTAAGTATAGGGACAGATAAGAAAGAAAGAAAGAAAAAAAGAAAGAAAGAAAGAAAGAAAGAACGAAAGAAAGAGGAAGAGAAAAAGGAAAAAATGAAGAAGCAGTAATGTAAAAATGTGAAAAAGAGAACAAGAGAAAAAACGGTCAGAATGAGAAACACTTTTAGGGAGACAGAACCGGGAACGAAGGTAAAAATTAAAAGGACGCTTTTATAAAATTGAAAGGAGTATTTAGAAATGAAACGAAATAGAAAAATGGAAAGTGTCAGATACTATCTAAATGGGAGTAGATGATAATTTGTAAGAAATGAGAGGGATATTATTAAAACAAAATAAAAAAAGGGAAGATAGTACATAGATACGAAAGGGAAAATCAAATGCTGAACCAAAGAGAAAAAGTGATATTTTGTAATAAAATTAGAGACAGCAGTTAGGAACGTAAAGCCAGAAAGAGAAAAGAATATCGTATAAAAGTTAAAACATTTTAAGTAGAAGAAAACATCGTTATAAAAAAGAAAAGAAACGAAAGACACATGACGCGAATTATTGAGGTATTCATCTTTTAATAGTGGGAAAAGCGAAAGGTGACAAGAGAGAAATGGTTGTGTAAAGGGAGAATAAATAGGAAAGAAGTTGAAAAGAAATGAGAAAAGATTATAAAATGAATGGGTAAACAAGTTATTGCTTTGTAACAGTAAGGGAACAAAAGCAAATATCTGAACAAAAATGTCATATGAATTAAAAAATACATGGTAAAAACAAAAGGTAAATAAAATGTTTTAATCAAATTAGGATTAAAAGAATATTGGACAGGGTGGAATTATATATGCAACGGATCGATCAAAACACATATACATATTGCATGGCAATAGATTGTTTCGATCAAATTGAAACCTAATGAAAAGAATCTGGACCATTGACTGGTTGAAACGCTGACATGTAAAAAATATCAAAAACGAGACAAATAGACAAAAAACATTGATAAGATTTAGGTATAAAGGTTGAATTTAAATGAAATTTAACGACTAGTGTTCGAACTACAAGATTTTATTATATATATATATATATATATATATATATATATATTCGAATATTTCTCTTTATGCTTCAATTTAGTCAAAAAGCTAATTTATAATAAATATCAATTTCATTGAGAATTTCGTTATCCTTTTCTTGTCTTTTTATATCTCCAATTTCATTAACCGGCCACACACACACACACACACACACACACACACACACACACACATGTTGTCTTGAGTTGTGATGATGTTTACTGTTATGATTGATGTTTTTTCACTGCCTTGCTAAAAAATGATATTTTGGCAAGCGTTTTTTTTGTCATAATATCTCGATATCGAGATAGACCTCGCGTTAATAGGATTAATTTGGAGAAATATGACACTTAACCGACTTCGAATATTCCTGAAGGCAACATTATGATGTCCTTATTCTTTGTAGTCTAAACAGATACGTATATTCGTATATTCACCCGTCGTAATAATTTATAGTTTAACCACTTTAGACGATGTGTTAAGTTTTCTCATATATATATATATATATATATATATATATATATATATATATATATATATAAAAATTCAACATTAATGATCGTATGATCATTTTCGGTGAATATTGCTGATGAAACGAATTCAATTCGCAGAAATGATCACACGATCATAAATTTTGAATTTTCGGTATAAGAAAAAATCCATATCGGCTCTGTAAATAAATAATTTAAGTGATTTTCAAACCATGTGTCACTAATGCATTTATAGGTGTATACAATTTAACTCTCATAAAATATTTTTTTTATTTCGAATATCAAAATAGTGAACAAATGAAATAAATAAACGAATAAAATAGTAATTTACAAATTGGCAATTGCTACAAAAAAAAAACAAATGAGATGGACTAGCTTCTTGCTTCCTTAATCAGAGTGAGTGAAAAGTAACTCCGTATTTTATGTCTGATGAACTCTTCCCCCTATCTTGAAAAAATGAAAGTTATAGTTCAACGGGAGAGTCCATCATACATAAAATATGGAGTTGCTTTTCAATCAGATTTTTTATATATATATATATATATATATATATATATATATATATATGTGTGTGTGTGTGTGTGTGTGTGTGTGTGTGTGTGTGTGTGTGAGCATATAAGTGCGTGTTTTAGAGGGACAGACAGACAACGCAGAGAGATAACCATATGTATAGAAAGCAGTTAATAGACGTACTGACTTAATTTGAGTGTTTGTATTTATGTGTGTGTGAGAGAGACTGTGTGAGTGAGTGAATGTAGGTGTGCCTGTGTGTGATGGAGAGAATTCGCACCATTCTATAATAAATACGAGCTAAATGAATAAAGAGGAGAAAATTGAAAAAATGCAACAATGCTGAGGCAATGACAACCCGCATTCATAAAAAGTCAAACAATAACCTGCAGTGATAATGGATGATAAATGGAGTGAGATGAAGGGGCAAAATGCTAAAATATCTAATAAAAATGAGAGAAAAAGCACACACACACACACACACAGAGAGAGAGAGAGAGAGAGAGAGAGAGAAAGCGACAGACAGACAGACAGACTGAGAGAAGCAAGATTACAACAGTAAAGCGAATCAGTGAAATATTACATAATGACAAAGAAAACGCATAAAAAAGAGAGAGATTAACTGAGATATGCGAGATAATTGCAAACGTCAAAATTAAACAAGCGGAGAAATTTAACAGAAATAGATAGATAGATAGATAGATAGATAGATAGATAGATAGATTAATGGAATATTTTAAATTAATACGGAAAATAAATATAAGAATTAATAAGGACAAAAATGGATTAAATCCGAATTAAAATTAAAATTAAATAACTCAGTAGAAAGATGCTGCACCTGAACGAAATTTAAGCAAACTTATCTAGTGCAGTCGTGCTGTAGGCTTTGGAAACAAGGCAAGACATGTTTTAAATAAAATGGGAAGCCATTCTATATGACATCGAATGTTGGACGAACTTTCAGGGACGAAGGAGAGGGTCGAAACCACAGAAATGTGATTCTACAGAAGGATGCTGAGGGTACTATGGATGGAGCACGTGAGCAACGTCAAGGTGCTGGAAAGGATGCAAGCAAGATGAAAACTCATACTTAGGGTAAGGGAAAGACAGCTGAGATTTTTACGACACGTAATGAGGAAGGATGTGGTACAGTGGATATAGACTCGGAACAACAAATCGCCGAGCCGTGTTCGAATTCCCGTTGAATTCATTGCATTCACCTTGGAAAAGGTATTAATCCGTCTTTTCCTTTCTAGTTATTGGTTAAATAACAGGACAGATTGGGTTCTGTAGCTTTGGCTGGCAACCAGTCTACCGCAGAAAGTAATGGCAACCTACTGTGGGATAATCTTCTGCCCAGTCAGTTATGTCTCGAAAGAGACAGGGTCACCCAAGTGTGTATCACGTATGGCACTTAACTGACTGACTGAATGAGGAAGGAGGGTTCGAAGAAACTAATACTTACAGAACGAATAGTGGGAAAGATCAACTGAGGAAAGCAGCGCAAGACATATTTCATGGGCTTGAGCAAATGGATGGTGGAGCGGGGTTCGAGAGAAATTCCAAGAGGAAAATGATTAAGAGGCAGGTGCAAGTGGAAGGCCGGGATCATCTATACTCTGAAGGGACACGGTACATAAAAAAGAAGCGTACCAGTTGGCAAGGAGGTGCAGCCAATAGAGCCAGTCGTAGCATCTATTGTTGGGAGATGCTTAACACCGTGTTGATGACAGATGCAGAAAGAAATCTAAAGGTATTTGAGACAAAATAGTAAAGGAAAGCGAGTAAAAAGGACTAACCATCAATTATAAAAAGACCGAATTGATGGTCATTGCAAATAGAGAGCGTCGAATGTGAGTTACAAGTTGCAGACCTCAATATCTAGTGTGGAAAATTAAACGTTTTTTAAAATTGTGATTGTCATGGTATAATGTAAAACTAATATCCAAGTGTGCATCAGAATCGTGAAAGCTGTCTTCCGAATGCTAAACGAAGACTTAAGAAACAGGAAAACTTCGTTAACAACAAAGAAAATGGTGTTAAACTATTACGTAATATCAATGCTTCTATATGGCAATAAATGATGGATATTTTCATCAGAAATGAAGAGAAGCCTTGAGATAACAGCGACGTGGTTCTACAAAAAGATCTTGAGAATACCGTGGAGAGAATATATGAGAAATGGAGAAATTTTCAGAAAAATTGGAATAATTGCTTAGAATCGCGAAACGTTCATTTCTATTTCTAGGACACATATTTAGGAAAGAGGGGTTGACGAACCTGACACTCACAGGATATTGAAGACAAGAGAAGTGGAATAAAGCTAAAGAGTTTATGTAAATGTAGAAAGATAATAGGGAGTGATATAAATGACAAGAGTTCAAACATGGCTAAGGAATTCGTGGAAAGCTACAAATGCCCACTTCCTGAAGAGAACGCAGCTCATAAAAGATAAAAGAGAACAATAAGATCGTTTCCAGCAGCAAATCAATGACAATAAGTGTAATGTAGTACCAGTATCTCGATGTGGTTCTTACAGAGAGAGAGACAGACAGACAGACAGAGAGAGAGAGAGAGAAGAGAGTGTGTGATGAAAGAAATAAAGATTCTTCTTCTTCATGTGTCGTGTCCTTTCAGGACGTTGGTGATCATGGACTTCTACTTGGCTCTGTATCTTGTCGCTTTCAATAGTTTTCCTCTTGGTATCTTTTCTAAGACCTGCTCCATCAACCATTTGTTCAGACCTAACAAGTACGTCCTGCGCTGCTTTCCCCTGTCTCTCCTTCCCATTATCGGACCTGTGGGTATTAAGTTCTCCAGGCACTCCTTCTTCATTAAGTGTCCCAGGAACCTCATTTGTCAGAAGAGCGAGACAATGACAGAGTGATAGCGAGAAAAGAGAAAGATAATAATAGCCTGCAAGAGAAATAACGTTTCAAAAAAGAAGAAATATAGAGAAAAAGAAGAAAAGGGTTAGTGGAAATATGGAAAGAAAGAGGAGGAAGAGACATGCAGAAAAAAAGTTAAAAAGCGAGAGAAAAGAAAGAATTCGGTTGGACTGATTTGCTTTTTTACGGCTTATGTATCCTTTTACTGGTTATTTAAAGCTAGAAAATATTGTTGAATTGTAAAAAATAATAAGAAGAAGGCAGTAATAGAATCCGATGATAAAAGATTGAGCATAAATTGTAAGAAGACAGAATGTATGAGAGCCCAATCGGTTGATTGATTTGCCTTCTAAAGCTTATTAATCTTTTGCAGGTTATTCAAAACCAGAAAATATTTTTAGATTGTAAGAATCTATTGAAAATAATAAGTCCTACTAATTAACCCATATCTAGGAGGAGAAGGAGAAGGAGAGGTGGGAGATTCATACATTTCACAAGTGCGTAAATGAATATAAGAAACCCGACTGGAATTCGAATGGCTCTCCGATTTAAAATTCTAAGCAATTATTCGTTACACCACCCGCATATCAATGGTCACAGCATCTGTTTCTCAAATGCGGTCACCTATCGAGAAGAACCTGAATTCAATCCGACAAAAAGAAGGAAGTTAAAAGAGAGTTATTTAAGAGGAGAAAAGGAAGATAACTAATAAACGTATGATGTGATAGTTGGAGTAGAAAGAAAGGCATAATAATTGATTTTCTAAGCGTAACTTAGATGCAGCAGGTTTTGAGCACCAAGTGAGAATCGAACTCACTATCCAGTTTTAATTGATCTATCGAGACAAGTTTGTTATACATCGGTGTGCCCAATGTAGCAATTTATTAAGCCTAGGTTAGATATGACACATGTCCAAAATTATGGAGCACTCAATGAGGATTGAACTCAGTTGTAATTGCTTTTACGAGACAAGCTTCTTAGCCATAACACCACGTCGAAGACCCTAAAGAAAGACATGATAAAGATACGTATAACAAATCTAACAATGGACGTAAGGTTTTTGAAGTTATAATTATTATTTTGCCAAGGGTCTACCCACCTACACACCTTTTTCTCTGTCATTTGCCGTGTCAGAAGACATTTGTGTCAGTATAGCTGACGATTGGACATAGCTCAGGAATTTGGATTTAAACCATTCCCAATAGTATTAAAGTTAGCTAAACAAAGGCAACTTCAATAGAAATGCCAGTGCGGTTTACAATAATTCTGTTTACCGCACCGATAAACGTGAAGGTGCCTCTTACTTCCACACACACACACACACACACACACACACACACACACACACACACACACACACACACATATATGTGTGTGTTGTGTGTGTGTGTGTGTGTGTCGAGGGTGAGAAGGAATGAATGAGAGACAGAAGGAAATACAGAATAAATTGTATGCGTAAGTTGAACACTAAGAAAGGAAATAAGTATAAAAGTATTCGTTCTTTATGTTTAACTTTGTTTGGTTCAAGAGAAAATACAGTAAGGAAACTGAGATGGTGGGGGGACAGTAGAAAGGTTGTGTTGGTTAACTGAATCAAGTAAATTGAATTTGGCTTGAAAAACAGTATACAGAATGGAAAAGAAATGTTCTAATTCCTGAAGATGGTTCATTCATATTTTTACTAAAACGTCTGACCAACTATACATATTAAGTCCTGTCTGCCCTATCTGTGTAAGCAAAGTTCGAATATTATCAACAATATTTTTAAGTCGACAATAAAATTCTGACTAGATAGAAATGAAAAACGATTGAGCTTTTTTTTCAGGGCCAAAACATTAAACTAAAATCTTGAGTCATGACCTTAACTAACCTCGTTAGATCGAGAATTTTATATAGATGTTATGCACATCGTCAAAACCGCTCAGGAATATCTAGACTGTCTGTAAACACAGACTTTCTCAGGTCAATGGTTAAAAGCGGTTTCGAGTGAATGAAACCTGTAGCTCGTTAGAGCAATTGCTATGAATATATCTGTAGAAATTTTTCAACAGCAGTAAAAATATTGACGTTCCATACTCCTTCAAAAAATCAGTTACAAAGAAAACCCTCATCAACACCGGAAAGAGCAATAACTGAACTTGAAACCTATTTTGCTGAAGAAAATGTTTTAATAGAAATAATTTTAAATTACAACGCATGGTAGCATTGGCTACTCGGTCAATAAATAACGAATATTTCCTTATAAGGTAAAGCTAATTATAACTACAACTGATCACGTGCTGGAAGATCATGTCAAAGAAGAATATAGATCAATAAAGGTAAACAGTAAAGGGAAAGAAGCAAGTTGTATATATTTTGAAAGGTTGTGGGTAAATTTCGACTGAAAATCTCTGTTATATAATCACCCTAGGCAAATAGAAAGAAGATAACTGTCCTTCTGTATTGAAGTGAATGTTGGACGATGAAGGAGAAGCTTGAGCCAACAGAAAGGTGATTTTCCAGAAGGATGCTGAAGATACCATGGACTGAGCACGTGGACAACGATGAGGTGCTAGAAAGGATGCAAACGAGTAAAAACCATACTTTACATCAGGAAGAGACAGATGAGGTTCCTGAGATACGTAATGAGGAATGAGGACCTGGAGAATTTAATACTCCCAGCACAGATAGAAAGAGAGACAGGGGAAAGCAGCGCGAGACATAAGCCTGAGCAAATGGGTGGCGGAGCGGATTTTTGGGAAAGATATCAAGAGGAAAAATATTGAGAGCGACAAGTGACAGAACCAAGTAGAAATCCAGCATCGTCTACGTCCTGAACGAACACGGCATACGAAGAATATAAATCTTAAACTATGTTAGCTTTGGTCGACGTCATCTTTTTTCTGTGTCATGTAAGCGATCATGGCCCTGAACATCATCCTGTCTCTGAGCTTCTTTTCGTCAATCTGTCCTGTTTCCAAGCCCTCTTTCATTCTTCTTCTTCTATGTACCTTGTCCTTTCATGACGCAGGCGATCATGGCTTTCCACGTCTACCTATCCCTGGTGACTCTTAGCACACTTTCTCCTGTTACACCACACCACCCCCGTTCTGTCATCTACCTACTCAGGCCCTTCAAATATGTTATCCTGCTTTTGTCTGTCTCTCTTTTCATCTCTCTGGCCTGTTAGTATCAGATTATCCAAGGTTTACTTCCTCATTGCATGTTCCAGGAACTTTAGCTGTCTCTCCCTGATGTTCAGTATTAATTTCCTTTTCGTTTTCATCCTTTCCAAAACCTTATCATTGTTCATAAGCTCGATTCATGATATCCGCAGCATCCTTCTGTAGAACCACATTTCACTAGTTCCAAGTTTTTACTTCATTATGATATTGTCCAACATTAACTGCCATAAAAAAAACTGATATTACGTAATGTTCCATTCCTTTGTTTTAACGAAATTTTTCCGTCTCTTAATAATCGGGTTAACTTTTGGAATACATCTTTGACCTCAGTACGTGTTTGGATCTCAGTTTCACACTTTTCCGTCTTTGTTAGGACATTTCGCATTTGTTTAAATGTCTTTACTTTAGTATCGCCGATTACTAATTTTCATTTTGGGCTAATTCTTTTTCTGATAAGGATGGATTTTCTACTTGTAGTTTATGTTTAGTCTTTTCTTCTCGCTTTCATTCGCTATCCATTGTAGAATCATTTTGTAGTTTCTGTTCTGTGTCTGCTATTAGCGCTGTGTCATCAGCATATCGCTAAGATTGTGACCGCGAATAATGAATCATGGTAGAACTTATTATTTTAGTCTTTTCTTCTCCTTTCCATTCGCTATCCACTGTAGAATCATTTTGTAGTTTCTGTTCTGTGTCTGCTATTAGCGCTGTGTCATCAGCATATCGCTAAGATTGTGACCGCGAATGAATCATGGTAGAACTTATTATTTTAGTCTTTTCTTCTCGCTTTCATTCGCTATCCACTGTAGAATCATTTTGTAGTTTCTGTTCTGTGTCTGCTATTAGCGCTGTGTCATCAGCATATCGCTAAGATTGTGACCGCGAATAATGAATCATGGTAGAACTTATTATTTTAGTCTTTTCTTCTCGCTTTCATTCGCTATCCACTGTAGAATCATTTTGTAGTTTCTGTTCTGTGTACTATTAGCGCTGTGTCATCAGCATATCGCTAAGATTGTGACCGCGAATAATGAATCATGGTAGAACTTATTATTTTTAGTCTTTTCTTCTCGCTTTCATTCGCTATCCACTGTAGAATCATTTTGTAGTTTCTGTTCTGTGTCTGCTATTAGCGCTGTGTCATCAGCATATCGCTAAGATTGTGACCGCGAATAATGAATCATGGTAGAACTTATTATTTTAGTCTTTTCTTCTCGCTTTCATTCGCTATCCACTGTAGAATCATTTTGTAGTTTCTGTTCTGTGTCTGCTATTAGCGCTGTGTCATCAGCATATCGCTAAGATTGTGACCGCGAATAATGAATCATGGTAGAACTTATTATTTTAGTCTTTTCTTCTCGCTTTCATTCGCTATCCACTGTAGAATCATTTTGTAGTTTCTGTTCTGTGTCTGCTATTAGCGCTGTGTCATCAGCATATCGCTAAGATTGTGACCGCGAATAATGAATCATGGTAGAACTTATTATTTTAGTCTTTTCTTCTCGCTTTCATTCGCTATCCACTGTAGAATCATTTTGCTTGTAGTTTCTGTTCTGTATGCTATTAGCGCTGTGTCATCAGCATATCGCTAAGATTGTGACCGCGAATAATGAATCATGGTAGAACTTATTATTTTAGTCTTTTCTTCTCGCTTTCATTCGCTATCCACTGTAGAATCATTTTGTAGTTTCTGTTCTGTGTCTGCTATTAGCGCTGTGTCATCAGCATATCGCTAAGATTGCTTGACCGCGAATAATGAATCATGGTAGAACTTATTATTTTAGTCTTTTCTTCTCGCTTTCATTCGCTATCCACTGTGAATCATTTTGTAGTTTCTGTTCTGTGTCTGCTATTAGCGCTGTGTCATCAGCATATCGCTAAGATTGTGACCGCGAATAATGAATCATGGTAGAACTTATTATTTTCTCAGAATTGCATCGCTGTATTTGTTGAATAAATCTTATAATTAGACAAATCATTGTCTTATCTCTGTTTTTATTTTTTTCTTCGTTCACTCCGAAATTCAAATCTAAATAATTCTCACTCCTGTTGAAGGAATCCCTCCCAGGTTGATTTCTACCACTTTCTATTTCTGGCTATACTAGGCCATGTGGAGCCGAATTATAGGTATGATCGTGACGACATCTTGCCTTTGGCAGAATGTGCTAGAAAACAATTGAAAATATTGCCTTCAATTAGCACAGTTAGATGCATAAGAGTTATTGAAAATGAAAGGGACTTTGAAAGGCAAATATTTTCGTTCCATAAGTCGCCGTATTCAACTGCTTCGGCAGAAAACTAAAACGAGACTATAAAGAAAATTTTGAAAAGTTTATACCAGTAAATACTATGTTAACAAATAAACATTTAAGTCACAAGAAAAATATATTTACTTCCATTTGAGAGAAGTTTGCAAATCATATCTGGTAGAATATTTGCGTTAAAAGAATTGGAATCCTGACTTATCAACCAAGTCTCATATATTGAGATATAGTTATATATTTGCTTTGTGTGTGAGAGTGTGTATTCACACGCGTTCGAGATCGGTCATGAATTATTATATGCATATGAATTAAATATTAAAAATCTATATGTAAGTAACCTAATTTTAATATATACATACATATATATATATATATATATATATATATATATATATATGTGTGTGTGTGTGTGTGTGTGTGTTTGTGTGTGTGTGTGTGTATGTGTGTATATTACACGTACGAAACTATAAAGACTCAAATAAAAATAAATCTCAACACGATAGACTCATGCATAGATACGTGCCTATGCATATGCATATATATATATATATATATATATATATATAATTATTCATACATACATGTATGCTACATATATACATGTATACTAGATATATAGACAGATACAGACGGATTCACACACACACACATATATCACTAATATATACATACATACATACATATATATATATATATATATATATATATATAAACCCAAACACATCAATACGTGTGTTCGTGCGCATGTGTTAGTGTCTGTGGGTGTGTTCATGTGAATGTATTAGTGTCTGTCGGTGTGTTGGTGTGCATGTGTTAGTGTCTGTGGGTGTGTTCATGTGCATGTGTTAGTGTCTCTTTGTGTGTGTGTGTGTGTGTGTGTGTGTGTGTGTGTGTGTGTGCTTGTGTAGGTTTCGTTTGTTAGAACCACGCTGTTTGATCTGAAAAAACTTCAAAGCTGATCAAAGCAACCAATGAAATTGCCCCACGTCATTGATTACGATAAAAGGAATAACAAAATAGAACGCAAAAGATGAAGAAGATAGAGAGAAAATAAGTGTGTGTGTGTGTGAGAGAGAGAGAGAGAGAATGAGAGAGAGAGAGTTGAAAAGAAACAGATAGATGTGGAGAAAGAGGTTGTTTGAGGGAGCGAGAATGAGAGAAAGTCAGGCCGACAGGCGTTGTAATTAGCCATAGTAAATAAACTAATAGTTATGGTAAAATTTAAAAATGCAATTTATTTACATTTTTGTAACAACAGTTTTATGTGTAACATTATGTATCCGTAAGTAGGTGTAATCTGGGCAAAATGATGATTTTCTAAACGCAACTTAGATGTGGCACACGTGAATGTATGGGGCATCCAGTGAGAATCGAACTTACTACTTAATTATAATTATTCTAACGAGATAAGCTCGCTAACGATTACACCACGTCAAGGTACACCAACAAGCTTTTCCAAGAAAATTAAATTAGATGTGGCACAAGGCCAAAAGTATGGGTCACTCAGTGAGGATAAATTTTATTACTCAATTGTAATTTTTCTAGAGGGTCAAGCTTGCTAACTATTATACCACGTCGTGGCGTCATTATTAAATTCCTAATAGCGTTTAGAGTTAGTGTTATAAGGCCGAAGGTTTGGAGCATCCAGTGAGGATCAAACACACTACTCAATTGTAATGATTCTAGAAGTTTACTATATCTGAAATAGAGGGTTCTATGCATTTACAAAATGTAATTACTCATATATTCCAAGGATAAAAACGAAATACAAGAGAATTGAATTAGAGACGCTAGCGTCGATAAGCCATATTGAATGTGGGCCCTTCTCCCGTCACTTTGATGAAAGTCAGAGCCTGGCATTTTTACAGACTACAACGTATTGCAAAATCAATTATTTATCACTTTTGAGAGAATGAGAATAGCCTTTTTTTTCAATTTACACAAACCAACGGAAACATATATATATATATATATATATATATATATATATATAAAGTGTACGACGGGTAAACTATTTCCATTTTATGTTTTAATTTCGCGCATGCACGTTGTTTGAATAAATTTACTCTTTCGTATTTCAAGATAGTTTGTGCAATTTTGGTAAATATATCTGTTAAAATGAGATGTCAGTCTTATTTTCATTTTTGGGTAATTTAAACATCGTACCATATATATATATATCCTCATTGTGGTGTAATAGTTAGCCATCTTGTTTCACTAGATCAATTACGGCTGAAAATCACTGTATATATATATATATATATATATATATATATATATATATATATATATATATATGATTAAGTCAGTCGGTTTTAATCCCGGCTTGCGGCAAGCTGTTAATCTAACCGCACTGAATAGCTGTGATATAGTGAAACACACACACACACACACACACACACACACACACACACATATATATATATATATATATATATATGAACTATCCGTAGACAGGCCTGTTTCACTGTATCACAGCTCTTCATTGAGGTTAGATTAGCAGTTTGCCTCAAGCAGGGACTGAAACCCAACTGATTTGTTAGCAGTAGAAGATTCACCCACTAGGCCATTGGTGCAGAAAGGCCGAAAGTATGGATAGAAAGGCAGATCTCATATCGTGTAATGTTTTTACGAAATGTAAATACGCCAGCATTTTAGCGTGATCTATCTTGTAACAACACTTAGCAAGAGAATAGGAGAGTGACGGTGGTAGCGAGAAAGAGATAACCCTGTATTTGATAAAAACAAGAAAATTAAATTCATTATTTATTAAAAAAAAGTTAAAACCGCTAACCTTATTGTCAAAAATAAAATAACATCTAAATTACAGAGGACTAATATTGGTTACCAGTTTACATGTCCTTTAAAGAACTACGTTCTTCATCAATCCAAATTCGTAAGTTATTACTCTGAATATCCGACACTATGTCTAACAACAAGACTCATGTTACATAACTTCGACCATAGCTCTATCAGGTCATATTTCGTCACACAGTGAGATCTGCCACTCTCTATCTTAAAATATTTATCGATAATTCAATACTCGTGTAAAAAAAGCTAACAATAATGGAAGAGTTATTAATAAAAGGAAAAGCTAACAATCAATGATATCAAATCGGAACAGAGTCACAATGTACAGACAAACAAAAAATAAGAATTAAAAACATTCCTATAACTCTAAGCAAACACATAAAACAATCTATATATTCAGTTAAAGGTAAAATAAAATTAATCTTTGATAATGGCTAAAAGTACAGCCGAAATAGTTTGGATAAATAAAATATTCGGACACTTTCTAAATAATTTATATACTGAAAGGAAAACAAATAAGATCACATTAAAAGTAATATACAAAAACTTAACCACAGCAGCTTGTGTGTCATTCCGAACTTCGAATTTTAAAGCCTCCAGAACAACACTGCTTTCTATTAATCAACTGAGAGAACCATTTTTGCCTTCTGTCAGCATGGCTGAAGTTCACTTTCAGGAGAGTGATTCGGGTTACCTGTCTTTGCTGGCATCAAACGAAATGATTATATTGAATCATTACCTAGATTTGCTGCTAGGAAATTTAGTTCATTCTGTCGGGGTAAACAACTTTTTTCCTCAGAATAGATCTTGTACATTAAAATCTTTGTAACATAAGTTTACCGTTTGTCCATGCTTCAAATATTGCTGCCATAAATGATTTGGTGTTCCTGCTGTATATATATATATATAGAAAAACTGGATAAAATCCAAAGAATATTGTTATTGGTTCTTACCTGGCATCTCGGCTTCAGTCAGGTTTTCTACCGCAATGCATCCTTGTGCCTTTTATATAAATACTTTCATGGTAATTGTGCAGATGAAATTTCCTCTATCGTACCTAGACTTAATCAGTTTAAGCGGAGAACTAGATTGATAACAAAGTATCTTTTACATATAAATTAGTTACATGTAACAGAAAGTTCTAAACTTTTCTTACACTTCTCGCTTGTGCCTCCTTTTTGGTTTCTTGCTTTCTAGTCAACTTTGATCACCAAAAATAAAACTGAAATGTCAATTCGTTATCTACCGTCCCGGGTAGATAATTGTCTTCATACGGCATTTTCAAGAGGCATATGATGCTCGCCGAGGGCATCACGTAACAGCTTTAAAGAACTCTCCTTTACATAAAAAAATACAACGACGAACATTACAGTCAAACATGAGAACATAACATCCTTGAAAATGACCTGTGAAGAGATTGGAAATTTGATAATTATGTAACATCTTTACAATTCTTATCTCCAGTCAAAAGGAAGCATGTAAGAATAATGGAAAAATTAAATAAAAAAAACAATAAAGTCTTTCTTGTTGGTCGTTTTTGACGAAACATGTTTACGAATGTGCGTGTTAGCAGTAGTAGCAGGCGTCCGTTTTTCCGTTTATATATATATATATATGTGTGTGTGTGTGTGTGTGTGTGTGTGTGTGTGTGTGTGTGTGTGTGTGTGTGTGTGTGTGTTTACGCGCTCGCCTGCCGATTGAGTACTATGAAGAAATGGTAGACTTTAAAAACACTTCAGTCATGTTTTCTACCGCAATGCATCCTTGTGCCTTTTATATAAATACTTTCATGGTAATTGTGTAGATGAAATTTCCTCTATCGTACCTAGACTTAATCAGTTTAAGCGGAGAACTAGATTGATAACAAAGTATCTTTTACATATAAATTAGTTACATGTAACAGAAAGTTACATTTACGCATCTGCCATTTAGCAATGAATTTGAACACTCTCCGCGACTGGCGTGTATTCGCATTGTGTATATAACGCTCTGAAATCTGCTTTCCTGCATCGAGCGCCCATTAAACTTATTAGCTTGAAGCGGACTGACTGGCAGTTCACCAGAGTAATATAAATTTAAGATTCGGAAAACTCACATAAGACTCATGCAAAAGAATAACTAACGACAAATATAACATAAATACATGTATTAACAAATATACAATCAATCAATGTTGATAGAGAAAAGCATGCATTTAAGTGAACAGTGGATAAAAAAAAGAGTTGCCTCTCTTTGACCGTAAATTGAAAGTTCAATCAAAACTGAATAAATGTTCATGATTGTTCAGGAAATTGTTCTTAAAATTATCCTGTTAAGACTTGTTGAAAGGGTATGTCGTTGAAAGAGAGTTCTAGAGAAAGTATGAAAGTGTATCAGCATGCGTGTATGAAATTTTTGCGCATCCCCAACGGCTACCTGCAGTTGGGTCCTCACTGAAGGTGCATGTAGGTGTGTGAGTGAGAATTATGTCCTTGCAACTGCTCCAGCAGGTGGGACCTCACTGAAGAGAGAGAGAGAGAGAGAGAGAGAGAGAGATGCTCCTTAAATATGGGGCCATTGGATCAAGATTGCTGAGCGGGAAAATATCATCTTGCACGTGTAAACGATCTGATTGGTTGGGATCAACCAATCAGCGAGCGTGCTTTTGAACCAATGGTTCTCCGGCATTGAACATGTGAATAGCCAATTATCGCTCGGCATTAAATGCGCGGTATGTATGTATGCATATGTGTGTGCGGAAGACCTAAACATATTAGCTAAAAAAGCGCTATCAGTTTTATTGTAATTTTTTACTTTCTAATTATGTGAATTAGACATCTCAGTCATAAAAATAATAAGCCAGAATGACTACGCTCAATTGAAGAAGGAATGAGAGCTGCACACATACCTAAACATTGAAGAAATCGCAAAAAACACCAGGCACATGTTTCACACAAAATAAACTGCCAAAAGATTTGAATTGAAACATTGAATTAAAGTAATTTATATTTGTGCTTGAATTTTTAAAAAAATCTGATTTCATTTCATAACATTTAAATGTTAACCTTTAAAAAATTTACTAATTATACCGTAGTATTTTCATTGCCTCTGGGTGTGCTGTTGCTTAAAAATGTAGAAAAACACTGATCTACTTAAATAAACTCTCTTTTTCTCAACCTCCATTGCTGCTTACATTTTTATCCCATACCTCTCTTCCTTTTTTAGCTCTTCTTCCTTTTCTTGCATAGTGAATCAAAATAATTATCGTATATTCAAAATCTTCACAGTGTACTTGTCGAGCGTAGAAGACGATGTGCACCTTTATTGCGCAACGACAAGAATGCGTATAACTAATGGCGTAATTAAGGCAGCCGCCCGAAACGAGATCAAATAAGTCTTTGTTGACACACTCATTAACGTGTGTTCTGATCCAGTGATTGACTTCAATTAAAATAATTATTTCCTGTGTAACAGTTGTGGATTCAGTTGTAATCCGTGGCGGAAATTGACGATTGCAAATACATAAGAGAGATCAGAAGGTTTCGCTTGAAATCCATGTGTTCTATGAAGAAATTATTTTAAGTGGACGAAAGGCAAATAAATAAATAAATAAGAAATTACTGTATTTCATAAAAGAAAAACATTTTTAATGCCTTAGAGACCAGCTGAACATTATCCTTGAAATATTTATATCTACAAATTCTAAATAATTGAAAGAAAATTCCTTTTACTTTCTTTATGAATGTAAGAGGAATTTTCTTTTAATTATTTTGTTTTACAAAACAAGGGCTTTTAAAAAAGATCGTTCGAGCAGTTACAGGTTTTTAATTTTAGTATAAGTCACTAATTATATATTTAGGCATTTAAAATTGTGGGAAACTAAAATAAATGTTTATATAATTAGGGATATCATGACTAGGTTTATTAAATAGATCGCAAAATATTATATCGCTTTAATCATTACATATTAGGGAGTGCAGGGCACCTCAATGTGGTATAATGGTTACCAACCGTGTCTCACTAGAATCATTAAAATTGGGTAGTGAGTTCGATCCTCACTGGATTTCCCCATACTTTCTGCATTGTGCCACACCTAAGCTGCGCTTATAAAAACACCATTAGGGCATCTCAACTTCGCGTAATGGTTAGTAAGATTGTTTTTCTAAAACTTATTACAACTGAATAGTGAGTTCGATCCTCACTGGATACCGCCATACTGGATACTGTCATACCTCGGCGCATAGAAAATCAACTACATATGAGAGCGCTGAAATATTCTAGGCCTTATCAAGATGACATTCCCAGACAAAATCTGATGTCTGGTCGTTTGGTCAGATATTATGAAGTTTTTCAACCCGAGAATCTCGCGTAAGATAAAACGAAATAAAAATGGCTTTTTTCATAACGACAACTGTATTCGAAATGTATATTATGTAGGTAAAAAGATTTACATGTATCCATCAAATCTGTCTTTTGCTATGTTCAGAACTCACAAACTATAGCATGTGGCCTTGTTCTTTTAATATCTATTGTGAGATTCATGATAAAATCCATAGGACGAAGCTACAAAGTTATTGATCCTGATTTAGCAATTCGTTTTCATTCACTTTCCTATCGCCATAACGTCGCTTCCTTGTATCTATTCTATAAATATTTTCATAGTAATTGTTCTAATGAGCTTTACTCTTTGCTACGGAGACGTTATGTATTTAAGCAAACTACTAGATTGGCATCAAAATCATCATCTTACAGTTAAAATGGTTAGATGTAACCGTAAGTTTTATGCTAACAGTATCTTCTCACGCACTTTTTCTTTGTGAAACATTCTTCTAGCTTCTTGCTTTCCAGCCAACATTGATCCTCTAAAATTTGAATGCAATGTTAATCACTATTTACTAATTTCTTTATTCCTCTTCTTTTATTGTTCCTTCTTTTTAATAATGTTTTCTTTTACATTTTATGGTGTGCTTTATGGTGCTGTGGATAGCGGCAAGGAACGAGAAATTAGAGAGCAGAGTTCGAAATCTTGCTGAATTCGTTGCATTCACTTACGTGTAAATACCCTTGGGAAAGGTATTAATCCGTCTCTTCTCCCTCCATTTATGGCTTAAATAGCAGAACAGGTTGGGTTTTTTAGCCTTGGTTGGGAACCAGTCTAACGCAAAAATTAATGGCCACCTACTTTGAAAATATTTTCTACCCAGTCAGTCTTATCTCATGATCGCCCAAACCTGCATCACGTAGAACACTAAACTGAGTGATTTTTTACCCTCAGTAACCACTGTATGATCGGCTTTATTGCCTTGCCTGAGATGAAATGATTTTGTGAAAATCTCTTATTTTCTCCTTTATCAAAATGCAATGAATAACCCGTATTTTATTCTTGTTTCGATAAGATATATTCAGTAAATATCATTAAAATAATTTTTACATATTTTCCATTCAGGGCAAAATATGAGGTTTAGTGAGAAAAAGTTTCGTTTTAATTTATTAATTTTATTCTTTCAGAGATAAGATAAAATTACATTTTATTCAATTCTATATCAACGATTATTTGCAATGGTTTGTTGGCGGCTAGTCAGCAGTTCTTCGACAGCTTTTAAGTAGAACTACGCAGGTTTTGATGTGAAAAAGGTTTCGACGAATTCTAGAATGTGGTTTTAGGTCAAAAATATTTTCTCCGTCGAATCGTTTTGCAACGATAGAAAAAAGGTAAAATTTCGATTTGTGTGAGGTCAATGTATATGGTACGTGGGGTAGAAAAGAGTAAAAATCTTCCAAAATCTTTTGAGCATTATTTTTTTCTGTGTTGAGTCTTTGCGTTGTCAAGGGAAAACATTTTCTTGTAGACAACTACAGCAAACATTTCAACCAAATTTTTAG
The DNA here is from genome assembly GCA_037127315.1 of Ascarosepion bandense. Classification (NCBI taxonomy): domain Eukaryota; kingdom Metazoa; phylum Mollusca; class Cephalopoda; order Sepiida; family Sepiidae; genus Ascarosepion; species Ascarosepion bandense. Next base: position 830,788 of record JBBBDQ010001669.1, read on the forward strand.
ATACATTCAGTTAAGTGCCATACGTGATATACTCATGGGCGATCATGTCTCGAAAAAGGCATGACTGATTGGGCAGAAAATTATCCCACAGTATATTGCTATTACTTTTTGCGGTTGCTATAAAACCACATCTGTCCTGTTATTTGACCCATAACTTGAGGGAAGAGACGAATTAATTCCTTTCCCAAAGTTTTTCTCAAGTGGAATTCGAACTCGGCTCTCCGATTTCTCGTTTTAAGTCGATGTCCACTGCACTACAACGCACATCCTGAAGTCTATACGAATAATATTGTATCGACTCAACCATACGCTCAGTAGTACCTTACTTTCAGGGAGGTCAGTTCTTTTTTATAATCAGTTCACTCTCAAGCAAGGCCCTAATAACACTACGATGCAAGAGGATATAGTCGGGTAATTTAACCATAATAATACAGTATCTTTACCTTTGGATATTGGTTGTAACACATTTTTCATCACCTATGAATTTATACGTAAGGAAACATTATTAAGTATGAGGCATTCGTCATTACAATTCATTTTATCTATCTATCTATCTATCTATCTATCTATCTATCTATCTATCTATCTATTATAAGCCAGTGTATTCCACTGAACTGTCAAGCATTATTAGCAGTTAGGATGATGCAATCGTTATTACGATTGGTTGCCGTAAACGGATGTTACTTAAGACTTAAATCTATGAATCTCTCTCTCTCTCTCTCTCTCTCTCTCACTCTCTCTCTAGCTAACTATATGCTATTCTACTCATCTGAACACTGCTACTTATGATTCGCACTTACGATGATATAATCGTCATTACAATAGGTCCGTCAAGATGGAAATTATATATAACGCAAACGTATCTATCTATCTATCTATCTATCTATCTATCTATCTATCTATCTATCTGTTATATGTTAGTGTAATCAACTTAACTGTCATGTATAATTAGTAGTTAGGATGATGCATTCATCATTACAAATAGTTAACCGAAACGGTTATTACTTGCGACTCAACCTTGTGCATAATATTCCTCTCTTAATAGATCTGTTTCTCGGAAATGTACTTCAGAAGTAGAAATCAAATCCAGAAAAACAGCATGAAATATGATATAAAAATAATAGAGGTCGTAGAAATAAGCGATGTCTTGTTGATCTTTGGCTCGTTGGAATCATGTACGTGTCTAGTGGATCCATTTGTTTGCTTGACTTTCCACAGCCATCACATTGTTCGACGACTAATCTTACATCTATTTTCCGGCTAGTATTGAAGATGCATTCATATTTGGAAAGAATCAATCGATAAAAAATAATCACTTTTAAGAAGTTTATGTATGTTTATGCAGCGGATATGCGTTGTGTTGTAATGAATATTAGTCTTCGAATGAGATGTGGTGCAATGGCTGTCTGCCCGGAAAAATAAATCGGAAAGCTGTGTTCGAATTCCAGTCGAATTCGTTTCATTCATTTACGCCATAATACCTTTGGAAAAAGTATTAATCCATCTCTTCTCCCTCCAGCTATGGATTGAATAACCGGAAAGATCGGGCAACCAGTCAGCCGTAGAAAGTAATGGCAATGTGTGAGAACAAAAATTGAATAAATAATAAATAAAATAGTAATAAAAAATAATTTTCCAATAATGCAAATGCAAACCAAAGAAAGGATTTGCGGTCACGTCAAACGTTTGTGAGGCCACTTCTGGAAAAGAGATGACCTATTTCTTGAGAACTCAGAATCATTGGATTCGGACGTATTTTGTAGCGCTCCTAGAAAAATGAATAGTAACTCTTTCTCAAAGTTAGCTCTACATAAAACATCACCAACAAAATCAGATAAACAACGAAGACACCTTTCATTAATATCTGAATAAGTAGCTGATATCTTCTATACTCGTGGGAATGGAAAAAAAATTGTTGTAGACTGCCTCTCCAGACCAGCAAGTGCAGTGACAGTCGAACTTTGTAACTTACCAGCCCTCTCCGAGAAGTAAGAATGTAACTCGGATATTAAGGCTTACCTAGACAGGCTAAAGGCTTACACTGTTGGCAACAAAGACATTTATGTGATATCTCGATACCGTACTTAAGACCACTCATCCCACAAGCTTCCCGCAGGGCGATCTATGATAGCTTCCAAATATGTCGTATCCAGGACCCACAGCTACAATAAAACTAATCAAATCCCACTACTTTTAGTCTGACATGGATAGAAACATACACTCATGGACCAAAAAGTGCCTCAGTTGCCTTTGTTGGCAAGGTTACTTATTACACAAATCGTACTTTCTTTCTTACTAGCCTCAACACAATTTGAAATCGTCTATATTGACATTGCAGGGCCATTACCACCAATCATAAATCATAACAGCACATATTGATCACCAGCTAGGTACATCTTAACATGCATAGACAGAGCTATATGATGGATTGAAGCCACACCCATACAATACAACAGTGATCATGTCATTTCTAAATGTGTGGATATCTTGATTTGGAGTTACCCTCTATGTTGTCACCGACAAAGGAAGCCAGTTTGAAAGTGAGCTTTATCGGGAATTATCAAAACTGATAGGATTTTACAGATTGAGAACCACTGCATACCGTCCACAACTAAATAAAGCAACTGAAAGGCAATACAGAAAAATTAAAACTGCCATAATGGCAAGAAAGCAAAACTGGCCAATTGTACTACCTTGTTTGTGAAATCTACCATCAGACCAAGCATTACTCACCAGCTGTTGCAGTAACAGGGACTTCAGGGCTATTACCTAAACCTATGTTTGAAAAGAACTTTATGGAGTTTGCTGATAAAAAATGTTCGGCAATTAGCACAAGAAACGATAAAACTTGAAACAGAGTTGCTTTCTGAAGGACGCATATATACTGTTCCAAAATCTTTACTTTATCAAGAACTCAGTAAGTGTACGCATGTCTGGCTACGTGTTGATAGGGTTAGGCAACATGAAGAAAACTTAAAATTAGAACAATTGCAAACATAACATAAAATAAAACCACACGCTCTAGATGACGTGTAACATTTTCTGAAGAAAAAAAAATATATATATATATATTGATTGATTGATTGATTGATTATGTACTTAATTTCTGGTCATAATAAGGTTAGACCAGGGCATATTAGTATTAAAAGGTGTTCAATACAATTATATTGTAGAACTTTTGAATATTTTCCATTTGTAAACGAGATATTACGCTTAATAAAAATAACACGTTTACAAATGGAATATATATATATATATATATATATATATATATATATATATATATATATATATATTTGCAGCTTTGCTTGTGGGTGGTGATGAATTGTGGGAGAATGAAAATTAAATAAATAAACATGCATTAACAAAAAAGATAAATAATTTCAGTTTCCCATAATGCAAATGGAAACGAAAGAAAGGATCTCGGGTCACGTCAAACGCCCCCACTTCCAGAAAGGAGATGATCTGTCTCTTGGGAACTCCAAATCATTGGAATCAGACGTGTTTTGTAGCGGTCCTAGAAATAGAAGTATTCAGCCCCTCTCAACGTTGCGTTGATTCGAAGTGAACAGTCTCTCTGTCTGTCTGTCTCTCTCTTTCACAACTCCGAGTTACCCTAACTCACGTGCATCAATAAAAATTGACCCTTAATCTTCCCACCGCATATTTATTGAGGTATAATCGACATTATCAACTTCTGATACCGACGAAAAAAGCTAGAGCAACTTTCTGCGTTAAAATCTTGTTCCTAGTCAGTCATGGGTTGAAAAAGACATGATCGTCCAAGCTGACTGATGTATGCTTAATTTCCCTCAGACGAAGCATTTCAAGCATTTCGCTACTCCATGGAATGTGTTCAGACTAACTGAATTCCTTGTTTCCAAAAGTTCTAAACTTCACAGATAAGAGCCGCCATGTGAACCATTCGTATTTGTTTCGGATTCTATTAACGAGTTGTAAGATCTTCTCAAGCAGCTCTCTCGGCTTCACACAAGAATCCTTATAAATTGCGCTTATTATTTTTTTTATTCTGTAGCCCTGGATAGATAGGACAAGAACAGTTCGGGTTCGTGAAAAACATTGAAACAAGGAACGGCATATTCATGATCACGTGCAAGAGGTGATTTTCTAATCAAAGCTTAAATGTGGCACAAGGCCGAAAGTATGGTCACCCAATGAGGATCGAACTCGCTACTCAATTGTAATGATTTGAGAAAGATAAGCTTGCCAAATATTGCACCACGTTGAGATGTAAGAATGTGGAAACGTACACCCCTTCAAATCAATATTTTTCTTTTCCGTACCGTGTCTTCAGTACAAATGAAGAAGGACTTGTGCCTATGTTTTATCGTTTATGTTTTATCGTTTGACAAAATACACCGCAAAGAAATGATAGAGATGCTTAAGAGCCTTGACATATTTGGGAAAGACATAAGAGTAATCAAGAATCTATACTGGCAGCAAACTACCTGCAGACGGACAGATAACGAATTCAGCAGATATACAAACATAGAAAGGGGCGGATCTATTCACCGGATCTATGCAACTTGTACAGCGAGACTTTTTTGAAAACCCTAGATTTTATGCCAGGATTTGTCATCAGAGGCCTCAATTTGAACAACATACGCAGATGATACAGTGATGATAGCAAATAGAACTACAAGACCTCCTACATAAGGTAGCTGACGACAAATAAACAGCAAGAAAACCGAATGCATGGTCATCAGCAAAAAGAGCAGCCCAAAATGTCAAATACAGTTGGAGGATACTTAAATCAAGCAGGTACAAAAATTTAAATACCTGTCAAGTGTTCGAACAGAAGACGGAAAGCGTGACACAGAGATCCGAAGGGACATTGGCATGGCGAATATAGCATTCCAGAAGCTGAGCAGAGTATTAAAAGACAGGAAAATTTTGGTAGAATCAAATAAAAGAGTAGTGGATTGCTACGTGGTCAGTTCTTCAATATGGCAGTGAATGCTGGACAATATTATCAAAGATGAAGGAAAAAATGGAAGCAACTGAAATATGGTTCTACAGAAGGATGCTGCGGATATCATAAACCGAGAATATGAGCAATGGTGAAGTTTTGGAAAGAATGGAAACAAAAAGGAAATTAATACTGAGCACCAGAAAGAGATAGTTAAAATTCCTGGGACATGCGATGAGGAAGGAGGCTTGGAGAACCTGATATTAACAGGCTAGATAGACGGAAAGAGAGACAGGGGAAAGCAGCGGATAACATATTTAAAAGGCCTGATGACAGAACAGGGTTTGCGTGGTGTAACAGGGGAAAGCGTGCCAAGAGCCACCAAGGATAGAGAGACGTGGGAAGCCATGATCGCCTACGTTCTGAAAGGACAAGGCACATAGAAGAAGAAGAAGAAGAAGAAGAAGAAGAAGAAGAAGAAGAAGAAGAAGAAAATGTTACATACGTGTCACCCAATTAGGATCTAACTTATGATAAAGTAGTGGTTAACTATTGAAATGCTAAGTATAAATAGCGTGTATCATATTAATTGAAAATGATATGGTACAAAGTTAAGATGATGAGGATTGATGACAATTGACCCTTGGATTTTACAGGTTGAGAATGTTGTGTTCAAGGAAACACCCAAACAGTAGTATATTTTTACAAACTGACAGGACTTATCAATAAGCTGGGAGAATGGAACTTTCTTCTTAAATTTCAAACATGGGTTAGATGACAGTGATTCGTCTTCGTGGAAGCAGCATTCTGTGTCCTGGCTGTAAAGGTCTAACCTGTAAAGGAAAATTTCGTTAGAATCAACAAGAAAGATGCTGGAGAATTTCTTCACGGACGGAGAGATAGATAGCAGAACATAAAATGGAAAGGATGGCGAAGCAACAGACCTTGGTTAAAGCTGCAAATAATAGGATGTTGTAGAGAGTCATGATCGATCACGTCCTGTAGAAATTAAATATAAAAATATCTTGATTTATCCGATTTATTCAAATCGTTATTCTCATCCATTGATTATTGTATATATTATTATAGACCAATGTTTCGTCTAAATACTCTCTGGTCATCTTCAGATATCATTTATATTATTCAGATATCATTTATATTTATCTTCCGATATCATTTATATTTATTCAGATATCATTTATATTAAATAATATGGCTCATCTTGTATGTGTGGATTATTGCGTTACTTTTGTGCATGCTTGTGATGCAACTATTTTATTTCGGCATGGTATAATCGTTAGCAAGATTGTCTCGCTAGAACCAGTTACAGCTGAGTAGTGAGGTCAATCTTCACTAGATGTCCCATACTTTTGGCCTTGTGCCACATCTAAGTGGCGCTTAGTAAATCAACTGTATAGGCGTGATGTAATGGTTAGAAAGCTTGCCTTGCTAGAACCTATTACAACTGAGTAGTACCCCATACATTCGGCCTTGTGTCACATCTAAGCGGCGCTTCAAAAACCAACTATTTTATTTTTTTCTGTTGCGTCTACAATAACAATAAAAGATTAAAACAATGTTAGACTTACTCAAAATATTTGAAATCTTGAATATCGATAATTTCTTTCGGAAAATAACAAAAATAAATTGCAATAGACACAGTGGAAACCGGTTTCTGATGGAAACTTTTGGGCACACCGAATAATTTAACAATTCCATAAAGGTCAGTTTGTTCCTGTTTCTGTGTGTCCCTCTTTCAATCTTTACGCATGGACAATCATAACTGATTTAATTCGATCCACAGTGGGTGTCATATAGAAGCAAATGTTTTACAATGATTACTTCAATTTGTGACATATATAAACGGAGAGAAAATGTAATTGATTTATATTATGTAAGTGGATATATATTATTGCACGTGATATAATATATTATGCATAATAACAAGATACAGTTGCATTCAAAAGTCCATAATAACTCGGTCAGACCAGCTTGGCAAGGTGTTCCATATGTTTATAGGTATAGCTTAAACAGTAAAGTAGATTTTGAATAAGGGATCGCTCCGTCATTCTCTTCTACGTCATGCACAGTAATGATTTTTTCTTTTTATAAGAAAAATTATTTTCATAAAGTTGTGGTGAGAATTAGAGTCTTCTTCCTCATGTGACATGTCTCTTAAGGACGTAGGCGATCATGTATTTCCACTTGGCACTGTCTCTTGCCGCCCTCAATATTTTTCCTCTTAGTATCTCCACCGAACACCGTTCCGCCAGCTTTTTGCTCAGGCTTATCAAGTATGTCTCGCGCTGCATTTCCCTGTCTCATGATCTCTTTGATGTGATCAGATCTCATATAGGCATTCATGCTGATGATACCACCATTTACACCCGCCTCAGTAAAGTAATCTGCCAAGAGTAACAAAGATAACCTCGCTGCTGATCTTAAAATGAACTTCCAATCTGTGGCTAACTGGAGTAAGCAATGGCTTCTAAATTTTAATGCTTCCAAAATGAAGCTGCTACCCTTAAAACACCATAAACAATCTCTCTTACCCCCAATCAGTATGGATCAATCTAGTCTCTCGGAAAACAATACAATGCGCCTACTTGACCTCACTCTCTCAGCCGACCTCAAGTGGAACGACTACATTGAATCAATAGCTAAATTTACTGCTGAAAGATTGGGTTACGGTGTTGGGCGAAGGAGTTTTTTTTATAACTGAATCCATCTTACACATATACAAATCAACCATCCACTCCTGCATTGAATACTCTTGTCGTATTTGGTTAGGCGCCCCTGTTATTCATCCAGGGATTCTCGCCACAATCCAAAAGAAGAATCTGCAATGTAATCAATCCCGACGAGATGTGGCTTCCTTTTCTCTCGCCTAAAAATATCTTCACAGCTTCTGCTCCGAGGAGTTCAGCTCCCTGTTGCCCATTTTACATGAATTAACACGAGTAACTAGACTGAGAACAAGGTACCACACTTTTCCCGTCAAAATAGTTAAATGCAACCGTTTTCTACTAAAACAGTTTCTTTTCTCGCAATTCCTGTTTGTAGAACTCCCTTCTGTATACTTTCTTCGCTGATAGCTACTATCTCTAAGAATTTAAATGCAACGTCAGTTGCCATCTCTTATCCCTCATCCTTTTTTATCCTTTCTCCAAAACCCCTGTATTTTGTTCTACCTTTTCATTCCACTCTCTAGTAACTCTCTTCACACCAGTATTCCCAGCCTTCTCTTACTTATTATCTTTCACACCCTGTAATCTGTTCCTCTTCTCATTCGCTCATTCTCAATTATCTTATGTAGCCTCATGCGCACAAGTGGTAGTACCTTTTTGCTTGGGATGAAATGATTTGGAAAAAAAATTCTGACCGTAGGTTTTTGCTGGTAACCCGGACGAAAATACGTATACGAGAGAAATAATAATAATAATAATAATAATAATAATAATAATAATAATAATTATTATTATTATTATTATTATTATTATTATTATTATTATTATTATTATTGTTTCAAAGAAGAAAGCCAACAAGATTTTCAGTTTTGAAAGTCAATATTAGAACTTGAAAGAGTAAGTACCATTTTTTTTTCTTCGTAATTCAATAAAATTTAAATTTGTGTATTTATTGTCTTTGGTGATTCATACTTCAATTAACTTTTCTTTTAATTAAGAAATATCCCAGAGAAGAAATCCAACCAGGTTTTGAATTTTGATTTTCTTTTTATTCCTATTTCAATAAATAATTTAAATTGGTTTATTGTTCTTAGTGAAGTATAATTAATTCATTATTCTTCTTTCAATTACGATTTAATGTATTTATTTATTTTTGAGTCATACTTCAAATCACTATTTGTTTTAGTTTCAGTGAAGAATATTTTAATGAATTCTTAGTGAGTCAGACTTTAATTCACGATGTATATTTTAGTTTCAATTAAGAATAGATAACCTCGAAATGAAATCAATACTAATTGTTTCTTCATTTAATTTATTTTTATTTATTTTTAATTCTTAATAATTTCCACCCTTAAATCTATTTTAGTTTGCACTTGATTTACTTCTTCAATATTTGTGTTTACTTTGACATTTTTAGATGAACAAAACTACACAGTATTTGGACAAGTATAGCGTAATTATAAGTGGACAACAGATTTTCTTTGGTCATATCTTCAAAAGGTAATTCTGAAAAGATGCCATTATGAAAGATATTAAATTGGCCTCTTTGGATAATGGCAAAAATAGTTTTCCTCTTTCCTGGACATATCAGTAACTTCTTTAGAGACACAATGTTCTGCTCGAATATGTCGAAGTCGCTGAAGCTGTTAACACATCGCTGTAACAGTTATTTAACACATCAAAAACAAATCACCGCGGTGAAGACATGCTTTCCTTATTTTCAACTACATTTTTTGCTAAAGAAGTAAGTAATGTTTGTTTGAAATTTAATTAAGAAACTTAAAATTTTCTAATTTTTTTCAGATACTTTTTGAAAAACTATATTTTATTTTTACAGGGTTTTAAACGGAAAATTTAACTTTTGTTTACAAATTTCTAAAAAATGGCAAACATCATGTATTTTACAGAAAACGAAAACAACAATTTTATTAGATCAATATAAATCATGTTTGAATTACACTAAAGAATTTTGTTTATTGGCGATAGTAAATTTATTCACTTACCTTTGAATTAATTGTTAAAAAAGCTTCAAGAACGATTTTTCATTTTTAAAATTAATTTTAAACAGTAGATATCGGGAGTCTGTGAACATATCTACTTAAAATACATTTGCAAAAAATATGGTTTCAACGTGTCCAAGAAATGGGATGATAATCTTTGAGAGTAATAGAAGGAGAAAATCCAAAGATATTCGACGACTATGATTTCCAAACACATAGTGTTACTGAACACCGAAAACCAGATATATTCGCCCTCAACACAACTGTAAATGAATGCAAAAAAATTGATGTAATCCTAACTGGCGACTACAATATAACAGCAAAATAAATGAGAAAAAAACAGTAACTATTCCGAATTGAAGCTTTACATTGCCAGATTGTGAAAAAGCCAGACGAAAATGTTGCAGTCAACCCAATAGTAAGTGGAGAACTTGATTGTATCCCATTGAACTCTAAAGAATAACTTTAACGGTTTGCGAACGCTAAAAATTTTGCCTTATTAGCATACTTCAAAGTAGTATATTTATGGCACTGGAGATATCTACACGACACTACCATGATACCATGATGATCAAATAATAATAACAGTGATAATAAACAATATTACCCATATTTTACAGCACATAGAGATGAACGTGATTTAAGAAAAGAAAACTCAGGGTTTCATAATGTTCAACAATATTTTCACATTACGTTTCCTTTAGCTTATAAACTGCATTCGTGTATAAAAAAATAAAAATAAACTCTAGCAAAAATTGTAAATCTTTGTATAAAAGTTGCTTGTCTTGTAATAAAAAAAATAAACACATGACTGTCCAGATAACGAAGGCGTCAAAACGAATGAAACGCTGCCTGCGGGAAGACATGCAACTGAAACAGTATTAATATGATGATGACGATCTTGTTCATCTTGGAATTTTCCGTTAGTTGATTAGTTACTATGAAGAATTAATCAAACAGCTTAATATAACTCTTATGGATTTCTCCTTTCATTTTATTCATTAGCCCGGGAAGAGAAATTAGTTGTTTGTATACGTAATTATAATCATGCATTTTAAGCGTCACAAGATCAGAAAATTCCGAATATATTTTTAGAATATACAACTTAAGATGTTCATTAAAATTACAATCGTTTGTAATAAAATGTTCCGTAATTTTCGTTGGCATCACTTTTTGTGTTTGACATCATACCTATTAATGACTGTTGAATATTCGTACTTAACTTTACCGTTGTGCAACCCACATAAAATCGTGATTATTACATATTAAATCTTGTAAATTATCTTTTATTTCTTCTTGATGTGTACACAAAAATTTATAGTTCAAAGGGAAAAAAATTCTACATTACTTACAATGCAAAGTAACAGAAATAACTTCAGCCAAAATGCAAACACGTCTGGTTGATTCCTGTTACCCGACATTCGACTGCGTCATGAGAATGCACCTCTTAAATCTAAATATTTAATATATTAAAAAAAACACTAAGTATTCCGACGTTTTCTGTTATGCTTCAAAAGAATATCTGTTGTTAAACAGATATACTTGAATAAGTATTATGGTTTTCATAATTTAGTAACGATTACATTCAAAAGTGGAACTCGTCAACTTAGGAGGTCAATCCATTGGGAAAAGGATATTTCAAATTTCATACCTCCACCCCCAATCAAAACGCTTCGGGAACAATACTCCGATGATAGAATCTAAAGAGTTTCAAACGATGTTCAGCGTTCTACCCAACTTCGTTTCTGGCCACTGCAACGACACCGTTACCTAGTAGTATTGGCTTCTACCTTTTTACCTGTACAATATCAAAGACGTGGTGTTCTTCAAGGAGAACTGTCGTTTTCCAAAAATTCGGCTCCTTCGAGAGGACACTCCAACAAAAACACGAATCAAACGCTGCAAAAATCCATATTTTTTCGAGACTTATGGATCTTTTATGTTTAAACATTGCTTGATACTATGAAAAAAGATTTACAACTAGTTTAATCCAGTAATATTGCCTGATGTCGACTTTTTGCAGTGTGTATTTGATGCGGTCTTTATAAATCCGTCCTGTCAGCTTGGGCTTCAGAATACGCCAACTGCACCTCTGCAGAGGGGTACCTCCAAATGAGGCGTCCTGGGTCTGACGATAAACTACACCCGAGTTTTTGGTATGACGATAAAATATTTGGCAGCAAGGCTTCTGATTTAATTGCTGTTGTTTCCAAGATTCACCCTGACCCGGGGTGATAGCAACTGTTAGGGTTCCCAGCTACGGACAAATAATTAATCCCGAAACTTGGGTCAGAATATAATGAAAGTTTTAAAGTGGACCTTTGTGGTAGAAATTTCAACAATACTTGTTGGGGGAAGAAAATATTACAAGCAATATATTTTTGAGGGTTTACCTTACCAGCAAGACATTTAAAAAAAAAAAGAAATATTACCAGCAATACATTTTTTTTTAGCAGAAATACATATGACTCGCGAGAAAACCCTCTTTACAAAAATACTTCAAGCAAACCTGAATTACAAACTGATTTCTTACAAAGAATACATATTCTATTTATACGAATCTACCTTGTCGGCCATAAATAACCCATTGATGTTGATCTGCAGTAAAACAAAACAAACCAAAACTTTATATCTGAATTTCGATTTGTGCATCAATTTACTCTATAAAACCTCTTTAGGAATACTTTTCATGTGTCTGTTGAATGTGACCCAAGTCGCACATGCCTACAACAATGAATTATACAAGTTTTGTAAACCTTCAAACCATAAATTTCGATCCAGTTTTCCAGATACAAGGTAGCCTTCTTTGAGGTGGAGAGAAATTTCTTCATCCCTAAGAATACTTCTTATATTTACTGTTCTGCATACACAAATATTTCCGGCTGTAATTTCTGGCCATGCACGTAAATTCTTAGCTCAGAGGAGGCTCAATGTTTAGCAGGTGGGTACAATAGGGCAGTTTTTTTCATGCACACTATTAGACACATTGCTTTGCATGCCGCTGAGAAGGAATCCATAAGATGTTGTATGCCACTGTGGAAGTGAGTTGCAAGATTACAATACTTAACGAGCGGGAAATTGAACATAGACTTTCGGAGGTACGGTAAGACATCGCCCGGTTCACACTCCACCCACATCTATTGAACAGGTGAAGAGGCCCATCCTTTGTTTCCTGTTTAGAATGCGGTTTCCTATTTTCTCTGTTCTAGTCTTCTCACTTTTTTTCAATTGGAGTAGATAGACTAAACTAACGCCCGGTTCACACTCCACCCACATCTATTGAACAGGTGAAGAGGCTCATCCCTTGTTCCCTGTTTAGGATGTGGCTTCCGGTTCTCTCATTTCCAATCTCTTCACTCTTATGTAGCCCCCTGCACATCAGTGGTGTTGCCGCCTTGTTTGGGGTGATATGATTAATATATATATATATATTTATATATATATATATATATATATATATATATAATTATATGGTTATGTCAATTTTACATTGCTACATGGAAATTTCTATGTTTTGAGATTAATTCTCATCATCAGGCAATGTTGGTGTGGTTGTGCGGACGATTTACATTTAAATGACAAATACTTACGGTTTACTGTGTGTGTGTGTGTGTGTGTGTGTGTGGCTAATCCGAATGGAGATTCACTTTGGGGTTTGACCCCGAGTAATTTCTGTTCTAACCAACTTTTTTCCTCCTCTTTTTTTTCTTTTTCCTTGACCCTATTCCTCTCTTGTCTGTTTTCTTTCGCATTTATCTGATCTTAACATTTTCCCTTCAGTTTTATTACATTTGATGTGATATTTCTTTTTAGTATACCACCCTCCTTCCCTTTAGTCTATTTGTTAAAGAAAAGATTTTTTCCAAAATGATACCTCGAACTGCTATTTTTTCTCTCCATCTATCAATTTGCTGTAAAGTTTATTATCCTGATACAAAGGGGGGAATTATTAAAAAAATAAAAACCAATTTATTCTATATTTGGCTTTATTTTTATTTTCATTTTTCTTTTTACCTAATTCGTCGGTGAACATATTATTTAATTTAGGTTTTATCCATTTTCTAATGTGAATAATTTACAATGTCTACATATGACATTAATTTCGTTGCGTTTATTTAATAAACTTTTATTTTTAAGGGATCTAATAATAAATAGTTTTTCATATAGGCATAATGAACTTGGTTCATTTAAGGACGTACATATTTTAGCTTCTTTTAGGATTTTCCATTTTATTTTGGTTGTTTTTTTTTTTTTTTGTTTCCTTTAGGTACTAATGATATCTCGATAGGGATGTTCTATTTCTGTATGTGCTATTATTAAATGAAGAGGTATGCTGGTAAATTCTCTGCTTTAGATAGTTTTTGGTACTCCCGATATAGACTTTTATAGTGTTTGGGTTTTCCTTCGTCCATATTTCGCATTGATAGATTATCGATTCCTTCAAACACCTATTTTCTAGCGGACAGTTTATGGGGTTTTTACAATTACATTTTTTCTTGTCTAAATTGTTATTTCATGTTGTCTGGTTATTTTTACTGGTTTTGTTGATTTTTTTAAAGTATTATTATTGTGGTTTTTTAAAATTTTTTCTAGATTATTCATACAGCTGTAACTTAATTTTATAGTGTTTTTATTAAAGATCTTACTTCGTGGATTTTTCTCCGGGAAGTGTTTCCTAATTAACTCGAGGAATTTTCTTCCCAACCTACCATTAGTCATCTGGTTGTAAGGGGGTGTGTACCAGATGATTTTCCTATTCCTATTTTTTCTTCGAGGGTTGCTTTTCTTGTTTACATATTTAATATTTGGGTTTATGTATCCACTATTTTTCAATGCAGTATTATAAAAATCGCTATGTTTATTGAACACTTCCTCATTAGCCGAATTTCTACTAATTCTGTATTCTATTGATGAAGGTATATGCTTGATGATAGAGTGAGGGTGGTTAGAGTTTGGGTGGATGTATAAAGGGTTTGTGCTTGGTTTTTTTTGTATGGTTGGTGTATAGTTTTCTCTAGATCCAAAGTTACATCGAGGAAATCTACTTTTTTATGTTAGCTTTAGCTGTTACTTTTAAATTGAGATTTTTAAACTCCTTACGTATCATTTTTCTAACCCTGTCTATTTTGAAGTTTGTGGTATTTCTTATTACTATAAGTCCGTCATCTCTATAAAGTCCAATGTCTTTAGTGTTTACTTCCTTATAGGCTGTGAGATTATATAATATTTATAGTCCTACCAGATTTGAAGATTCTGCAGAATCCATCGAATCCATCGTAATATCAAAATTGTCCTCGTTGGAATTGATTTTTTCCACTGTTCTTTGTGGATGAGCACAGATGTCTTGGCACTCATTATTATTGTTTTCTCCTCCTCCGTTATATCCGAGTAAAGGGTGGCGAATTCCAGAGCCGTAACAAATAGTTTCTTTGATATCGATGGATAGTATTCTTCGATATCAAATTGGATAAAAGAGCAATTGCTCTTTTCTTTTATATTGTAGAACCACCCTGTTATGTCCGTGGTGTCTTTCCATAATTTCAATTCCAGAGAATCCTTGATTTGTTCGTTGATTCTTTCTAAACTTTTCTTTCTAATGTTTCCTATTTCTGGTCTGGTTGGATTTATCATCCTAGTGGTGGGATTCATATTAAAGTTTTCTTTACGGTCTTTCACTTGTAAATATATATATATCTATATCTATATATATATATATATATATATATATATATGAAAAAATGAGTACGCTGATATCAAAACTGAGTAGCGACAGCCTTTTTCATGCTTGAACGGAATCTTCAGGCCATGGCTTGAAGAGTGTTCTCTGTGTTGAAATTAATGTTCCCTTTTTTTATATTTACATACTTTTATCTTGGATATAAAGCAGCTTTACTATATAAATATAACACATTAAATATATCTAACACACACACATACATTATGCTCTCCTTACGATTGAGCTCACTGGAGAAAAAAATTTAAAACCAGTTACCACTTCTTGCCACACTGATGAGCTGCGATACAGTGAAACAGGCTTGTATATATATATATATATATATAAGTAATTACAACTTCTTATAACAAGAAGAGTTTGAGCTTAAAAACTTATTTAATCTGAAGGATTAAAACTTTATCAAACATCAAATTAGAAAATAATATTTAATGATTAATATATAAATGACAAATTTAAATTTCAGATTGACTAATAATATTGACTGAGATTAATATAATAGTTTACTTGTTAATTTTTTTTCTACTATTAAAAACCCTAGCGACTATGCCTGTTCCTATGACCCGGATATCTATGCTATCTGTAGTTTTATTTCTTCACAGGTTCAACCTAGCCAGATGTCAGCAGGTAACAGCTGTAAAAAGCCTTACTCGGCTATAGGAGGAAACACTAACGACAAAGAAACACAAGATCAGACACCAGCTTTCTAGTGGCAGAGTTAAGCAAGCATCAGCAATCAGCTTGTAGTGAAGCGATTGATGCCGAATGACAAGTCAACTAAGACAGCATGGATCTCGTAACAGAATACTGCGGTTGTGACGACGAGTATTGAATCGCACTTTTTTTTTATAATCATTCCAATCAAAGCAAAGCAGTACTACCACTGGTGCGCAGAGGGTTACATAAAAGGAGAGTGATTAGGAAAAGGAACAAGTTACATGGGTTTCAGAGAATGGGTAAAAAAGGATGAAATCACCGGTGTGAATACAGCTGCATGAGAGTAGAGTGGAAAGGAAGAAGAATATGATACAAGGGTTGTCAGGGAAAGGATGCGAGTCAAGAAGATAAGAGATGGCAATTGACATTGCATTTAAATTATTGATGATTGTAGATTTCAGGGAAGCAAGTAAACAGAAGTTAATTTCACAGGCGGGAAGTGCGAGAAAAGAAGCTACTAAACTAGAAGTTGAGATTGCATTTGATTGGTTTCATTGTAAAAAGTTGAATCTAGTTGCTAGTCTAGCGATATTTCTTCAAAGAAAAACACCAGAGAAATGTTTGAAGGAAAGCGGCAACTACAAATATTAAAATCGTTTTTGGCAAATGGGTGTAGGTTTTGGTGATCATCATATGAAAACAAATTTTAACCTGTTTTATGAAATCGATTTCGAGTCCTGGTTTTTATTATATATCGATGAATAATTTGAACAGGCTTTCACAACGCCGCAAATTTACATAATGACTTCAATGACCTCCCAGATCGAGACATTCACAAAAATGTCATGCATAGACCAAACTTCTTTCAGACACATCTAAACTATCACCTGTTTGCAATTGTTTTCTAATATTAAAGGTTAAAAATAGCTTCTAGTGAATGAAGCATGAATGTCATAGTGAGAATCATCCTTCTTCGGAGCTCGTGGACTGGCGCTACACAATCATAAATAAAGAAATATATCAAACATCAAAAATCACATTACTCGAGATTTTCCAGCAAGACCAACAGTAGCAAAAAAAAAGGAAAAGCACATGTAACTTGAAAAAAAGAAAAGAAAAAAGGTGATAGAATCAAGCTATTGACGCTACACGCTACTTCAAAGAAAACTCAAGGTCGTCTTACTTTTTATTTAATTCTAAGATTAAGCGTTTTCAGTTTCAATTATTGATTAGGTCTTAGTTTTTTATTTTTATGATTCTTTTTGTTACGACTTTCCAAGTTGATATACACGTCAGTCGCTAAAGAACGTACGGTGAAATACGAATAACAATACATTTTGAATCACATCCCATATCCGAGAACCTCGTCTCTCATGTATGACGCCAAAACAAATGAAATGTATCAACCAAAGATGTATTTTTAAGTGTGATTACATCTGGACATTATTTCGGATTTTTCATTTAGTAATTTTTTTGTTCTGGAAATAATACTATGGCTGACTTTTCTTCTTCGTACAATCTGCAGACATCATCATAGTTGTAAAGTCTGTCTTTCTTTTTTATTATATTACATGTTATATCAAGGTATTTTCCATGTTTTTATTTTAATTTCCAGACTTGTTTAAGGTTTTTCAGCTTGAATGTAGATTTGTGATTATTCCTTCTGTTTTTAAAGATATCTTTTGTGGGTCTTAAATATGGTTTTATTTGTCAGTCTGTATCAGGTACTTCTGCTTTGTAAATAAGTCCTTCTGTTTTACGAAGTCCGTCAAGTGGACATTTATTTTTGTTCCTACAGTTACATTCTTTATTAGAGATATTATATTGCACGTTATTTTTCTAGCGTTTTCTTTGTTTTTTTAGTAATTTTTTAAGTTACTAGTACTAAATTAATTAATTTAATTGTATTTCTATTGAATATCTTATGCAATTCCAAGATTTTAGGGAAATGTTTATTAGTTAATTTAAACATATATATATTTGCCCTATTTTGGATTTTACTTTTAAATTAAACGGTAGGTTGAACCAAATAATGTTTCGATTTCTAGTATTATTTTTCATTCGTTTGTTTAACTGAGGTTTGTGTTCTAATTTACCTCTAGGACCACTTGCATTTAAGGCTCTTTCATAATTTTTTATTCTTTCATCGAAGATTTTTTTGAGAGAAACATTTGATAATCTGCGATCTAATTTTTTAGGGATGTGTTTGATTATGCTAGTAGGATGGTAAAATGATTTGTATTTGTTTCATATATAAAGAAACACTGCCAGTTTGTAGGTTCAATTCTACATATAAATATTAGACAACTTTTTTTTATTCATTTCGACTTCTACTTTAAAACGAGATTTTTGGAGAGTTTAAAAATCATTATCTTATTTTGTCATTTTCTCTTTTGTTGTCCGGCGCTATCACCAATCTGTCATGTCTGTATAATTCGTGGACGTCTTTGCGAATTATTTCATTGATTTTATTTAAAATATACAGTCCTAATAGTACTGAGATTTCGGCTCCTTCAAACGAAATTTGTGATACATCAAATATGCTCTTTTTTGCTTTTTTTAAAATCTGTACGTTACCAATGTGCAATGTGGAATACAGATTTTCGGCAATGTAGAATTATATTTATATGTTCGGATGGGATATCTATGAACTGTTTAACAAAATTCAAGTCTACCCTCACATTTTTATCGGTAAAAGCTTTTGATGTAATATTCTATAATTTTTTTTTTTTTTGAGACCATGAAACACATTCACTTGTGTCTTTCCACTGATCGGCTTGTGTAGCAATCCTTAGTAAGTTACATATATTTGTTTTTACTTTCTTGGCTTATTGTACCTAATTCAGGCTTTGTTAGACTTATAAGTGGGAAATTATCTCTATGGTGTATTAAATTTAGGAAAGCCATCTTACCGCTCAATATTTGTACCCTGTCGCTTATACCCAACTTGTTTGTGATGTTTTCACTATGTAAAAATTCATGTTGTACGTTTGAAAACATTAGAAAATCATTTGTTATAAATCGCCAGAAGATACCGAAAGTTTGAAACCAAGGTTGCATAAATAACTGGGTTCTATATATATATATATATATATATATATATATATATATATATATATCAGTTTTGTCACTTGTCACGCTCATGAAGAGAGAAGGAGACAGTAGCGAGGCAGCGTCGGCTCATTTTCTTTTCTTTACTAAACGTTATTAAACTGAGTCTGTTTTCATGCTAGACACAAATGAGAACTGTTCTAAGCCGACGCGTTTCGTCGTTTGATGGAGTTTACCAAAGCAATATAGTATTTATTATTCTGCACATATTTATATAGACAGAGTCGAGGATGTCATTGGTTTATTAAAGTTTGTAAATTTGAATGTTCATTCAGGAGTTGAAAGATTAGTCAAAGCAAGAGGCGAGCACAATATGTCGTTATTCAATGTCTGGTGAAAAGTAAAATGAGCATATGACATTCAAATATGTATATTTTTGATATTTAGATTCTGATTAGGTTGCTATGGTATGAGATGGGCGTATATGCTGTACATATTCAAGGGTTGAATTGATGGATTTACTGTTTTCTTTTGATTTTTCAACATATTGTTATTGTGTACATTGGCTTGGGGAAGTAGCAATTCTTTCAGGAAAGGCGATATTGGGGAAAAAACCTGGGCGTAAATGATATAATGATAAATTTTTTTTCTGATAAATAACTTTCTCTTTTATGTGGCAGTTTTTAGATCATAATTGTGGTCGAATTTATTTGTGTATGACTAATGCATTTGTCAAATTGTTATTCATGAGGTGCTTTTTGTGCTCAAATATACGTTTTTTAATTTCTGCATGATTCCCCAATATATTGTGAGAAACAGTTTTCGCTGTTTATTTTATATATGCCTGCTTGAGAATTAGTGCTATGACTGCTTATAATCCTGTTTATATCTATAATGGTTCTGGAAGTGGCTGTGACTATTTGGACGTTGTTTATATGGGATAAGTTGTTCTGGATAGTGGATCATATTTATTATTGCGAATAATATTGTAATTTTTATTGAGGTCATGCATTTTTTGTCTTTCTCTGTGTTTTGGAAGAAGCGATAAGGATATTGGAGGTTTTTAAACGATAAGTGTATTGTTTGTGTTTTCTATGTATGTTTCTTCTACAGGTAGGTATTAGACGCTGCAAATCCTTAATGCTCTTAAGTAGAAACCTGTAATTATACCAGATTTAATTTTATAGGAGAGGTTTTAATAGAAGTTGAACAGGTCGTTTTTGTTGGCAGTTTTCTGAGCTCACTATTTGTGGTGGAGACTTACCTCGCCGAAACAAGAGAAGGCGGTTTGTCTGCACATGCGTTCCTAGACGTCATGGAACCGCGAGGTGAGCTCATGCAAGGCAGTTTTTGGAATGACACGGAGCAAAGCTGTGTCTCGCCATTGGAGATAGAAGGAAGTAGGAGTGCTGACAGTCGACGGAAAGACTTTGGAGTGCTGGGGGCAAGGCAGAATAAAATTGGAAGTTGGACAGGCTCAACCCGTGAACATTGAGGTCCTAATAGTGGATGGACGATTGTTGGGTTTCGACCTCCTCCTTGGCATCGACGCGATCAAAGAACTAGTAGGTATTCGCCTAACTGAATTGGATGAAGCATACTTTGGAGACGTGGATGGATGTGCCGCCATTTCTATTCATGAGCCCCATTTCAATGTTACATTCAATGAAAGTCAAAAGTGTGGACTGCAAGTGCTCGCTCGTCCAGCGAGCTAACGAATAACGTACAAGAGTACACTGTGCCAGACCATGCCCGGGGTGCGTACCAGAAAGAACTCTTGTTATGGCAGCGTAACGAATAGTTGCCGTCATATCCCGAGGAGAAACTTGGTCCACCCAAGGGTCTAATTCCCTTGATGGCAGTTGTGCAAGAACAAACGAAAAAGGTCCGGCCGGTACACGACTACCGAGAATCGAACTGATTTGTAGAAGCACTCACTGCCGACACCGAAGTGGGCGCGCAAAAGCTCAGAGAATGGCAACAACAAGAATTGATGTGTCGCTTTTAGATCTGCGACATGTTTACTTACAAATTCACATTGACAAGAAGCTGTGGCCATTTCAAACGGTCATTTTAAGGGCAAGCGGTTCTACCTTACACGATTGGGTTTTCACCTAAATGTGGCACCACTCATCATGAAATCTGTCGTCGATGCTATACTCTCCCAAGATCGTGTAATCAAAAGTGCCACATCGGCTTACGTTAACGACATTTTTATCAATGAGAGCCTGGTTTCTGCAGCGCGCGTTCGCAGCACTTTTCAGATTACGGCCTAGTCTGTAAAGACCCAAAACAGCTAGGAGACCGAACTAGGGTCCTCGGTCTGCAGGTGTGGGGAGAGAACAGTATTCTCCGATGGCAGTGTGGTGGACAGATCCCGGAAATTCCCGACGTGGTAACTCGTCGACTTGTATTTTCCATTTGTGGGAAACTTGTGGGCCACTTCCCTGTGTGTGGCTAGCTGAGGGTGGCAACTGCATTCAACAAGCGCCGAGCAAAGGCGGTGACCAAGAGATGGGTCGATGAGATGCTAATCTACATCGTATACTGGAAGAGATGATGGCCAGAATGCGTGAAATGGACTCTGTTGGGAGAGATGTTAGGCGTGGCGTTGGTTGCGCTAGACCAATGATGCTAGGCATATCACTCTAGCTGAACTAGATGCAGCAGTCAAAGGCATCAACCTGGCCCTTCAATGGCAGGCCACAGTGTTGTATCTGGTCACCGATTCAGCATGCTTACATCGGTGGATATCGGACACCTTAACGGGGAAGGAACGTGTAAACACGAAGGCGGCTGGTGAAATGCTAGTGAGTGGGCGCTTGGGAACACTGCGGGCATTGGCGGAAGAATATGGATTGACCATGGGTGTCACATTAGTGAAATCCTGTCAAAACCGTGAAGATTGCCTCACCAGAGTGCCCCACAAGTGGTTGGATCTACACAAGGACGGAAAAGAGCCAGTCCCGTAAAGTTGCGCTGCAATGTGGAGCCGACTGAATGAAAGTCAGGTGGCTGACGTTTACCAACAAAGTGGACACCCGGGCGTGAAACGAACATTATACTTCTCCAGACTTACCGACCCACTAATGTCGAAAGAAATCGTGCGATCGTTTGACAAAACCTGCGAAGCGTGCCAGTCAATAGATCTAGTGCCAGTTCATTGGAAGAAAGGAAAATTGAGCGTGGAAAACGACTTGAGTAGATTAGCAATGGACATAACCCATTACAATGGCGAGCATTTTCTAACGCTCATTGATTGCGGTCCCTCCAAGTTTGCAATTTGGCGTACATTGCGTTGGCAAGATGCACATAGTGTCATTCACCAGTTGAAGATGATTTTCTTTAAACGGACCCACCAACTGAAATATTAACTGACAACGACCCTGCCTTTACTTGCAGACACTTCAAGGAGTTTACGAACAGCTGGGGTGTGCAGCTGAGGTTCCGGTGCGCATATTCACCGGCTGGTAATAGAATTGTAGAACGCAACCACAGAAGCATTAAGATCATCACAGCAAGGAAATGTTGTTCCGCGTTGGAGGCCGTTTATTGGTATAATGTCACGATAAAGGACGACATCTTGCTTTCCACGGCACCGGCTGATGCGTTGCAGAGTTACCGCGTCCGAGTAAAAGGCATTGAAGCCAAACTCCCACCAGAACCACGGATGATCGGAGGGGGATATGAAGAAGCTGACGTTGTCTGGGTCAAAATTCCGTACGGCAAATGCACAACCAAATTCAGAACCGGGCGGGTAAACGAAATTGTCAGCCCACAGATGGTGCGAATTGATGGGGTACCAAGCCATGTCAAAGACCTGCGGCCATTTTCAAGATCATATACAACGTCGAGCAATGAAACCGACACAGAAGAGAGTGAGCGGCTTATTTACTTGGGGTCAGGTCAACTAAGTGATGGCTCCGATAATCTACTAACAGCGGGCGCTGACGTGCATAACGAAACCTCAGATGACAGCCCGTTTGGGGACGAACCTTGTGTCGTTCCCTTTGAAGGAGGACCCGCCAAAAGAGACCCGATCTCGAATGCACTTTTGTGATGATGAGATAAGGGGGGAGTGTGGTGGGAACTTACCTCGCTGAAGCAAGAGAAGGCAGTTTGTCTGCAAATGCGTTGCTAGACGTCATGGAACCGCGAGGCGAGCTCATGCAAGGCAGTTTTTGGAATGACACGGCGCATACGTCATTGGCGAAAGCGAGGCTTTCACATGCAAGAAATTACGGGTTCTTGCTCGAGACCAGAAACTCATAAAAAGAGCCAACTTCTGTTTCGGAGGCAGTTTTGTGTTGGTGATTCTTGAAGGCTACACCGGTGTTCGGGAGACAATGTTTTGTTTACGGTGCGCAGGAAACGGAGTCCCGAGTAAAGCAGTGCTCCGTGTTCTACGTGGAGCGGCTGGGAGAACGGATCCAAGAGGTCATTAATTCATCTACCAACTACACTCCGAGAAGAAACAAATACTACAAGCTTTTTCGGCAATTATCACGCTTTTCATTATGGACGGCAAATCTTTGATGTCTGGTTGATCCTCGAGTTCAGTTGCGTTGCAACTGATATGCCAATCATCGAGTGGATTGAAAATGAAGAGATGGTCTGCGAACTCTGTGCTACCAACTACACTCCGAGAAGAAACAAATATTACACTATTTTTTCTGTGTAACATGATATTTAAGAAGGGAAGTGTTATATTTGGCTTCATGTTCAAAGGTGATGTCTATTGTAGGTTCAACGGTGTTAAGTTGGTTGACAGTATCTGTAAAATTAGTGTTTGTGAATATATTAGTAGAGTGTCGTCTCCATACATGAAATAAGAGTTGGGTGGTCGTATATTTTTGAAAAATTCTAAGATTTCAAAAGCGAGAACGCCACTGAGAGGAGATTCAATCGGTAAGCCAAATTTTTATCTATAAAATTGGTTACACAAAGTAAAGAATCATATTTTCATGATTAGCTGGTATATTTTATGATTTTATGCATGCGAATATGTAATTTTATTTCTGTTTTTGTTAAGTGTGTTTTTGTATACCGACTATCAAAAGCACACAAACCGAACATAACAATGAAAATTATCAAACTAACCGGAATACTAAACAAAATCCTATCCCCGATTCATCGGTACAATTATACCCTCACACATAAAAAATTCAGATGATTCTCTAAACAAATTCCAAGTATAGATATTAAAAAACATAATAAGTATAATAAAAATATATAATAAGCAATGTATGGAACTATAAAAAATATTATCACTATATATATATATATATATATATATATATATATATATATATATATATATATGTATATATGTATATATATATATATATATATATATATATAATACAAAAAATTTGTCACTTTAACTGAGCAACTTCATGCCGACTTCGAAGTATTTTAGGAAAAATCTGCTCAGTCAAACTAATTCTTTGCATAAAACATTCCTTCTTCACCCCGACCGATATTGAGCATTTTACAATATAAATCCTACTTGTCAGAATAACTTTTATCAGTAAAACTACTGAAAAAAAAAACCCAAAAAAAACCCAGCAATATCGGCGCTCAACATTACACACACACACACACATATATATATATATATATATATATATATATATATATATATATATATATATTGTTACGTGTTAAGTTTAACAAAAGGAAAAAATGATTGACCAAAACCCAGAGATAAATCACAAATATACAATTTTTGTTGCATTCAAAACAAGAAACATAGAGTTTACTATGTCAAGTGTTACGAGGAGAAAAGGGAAGGTCAGGAGTCAAGTATCTTTCCACATTTAAGTTGTCGAAGAGGTTAAGTGCTATACTTTCTGGAAATCCTCAAATGTTTATATAAAGAATAATTTTAAGTATGGTCAATGAAAGAGTCAAAAATATGTATTTTTACCCATATAGTTCCATGGGGTTCTCTTTCAGGTTTTAGTTGATCGACAACTTTTTATAGATTCTTTAGGCTGGATATAAATCCTTGAATCAAACCGGAGTTTATAAAAACAGCACATCCTGGTAACAACTGACTACTCTCTGCCCAATACCTATTATTCTAGAGGCTTGCATATTTCTAGAACCTTTCGAATTCTCTAGATTTTACTGGAACATTCTCGATCATTCTAGTGCCTTCCAAACGTTCTATTTCTAATTTCCTTATTTTTACGACTACTTTCTGAATTAAAATTTCTTTGTAACAACACGTAGGTCTCAATGAAATCTTTTACTACAACTTTTTATACATTATTAATACTATTTTTTTATATGAACACATCCTTGTAACAATATATATATATATATATATATATATACTTGTTGAAAATACAAATATAATAACATTATTCACATTTAAAAAAAGTTAGAATTAATGCAAGCAACACTTAATAATATCAACTACAAACACAGCAACAATGTGCTTACCGTGTTCGAAATATAAAAAGCCCACATGTTTCTACTCACATACATAAATGCTATGCATTTTCAGTTACACGTAAAATAAAATTAACATTGATAATGGCTAAAATCATAGTCGAAAGCGCTTGGAAAACAAAACATTTGAACAATTATTAATTAATTTATGTTCTGAAAAAAGGAAGGAAAAGTATAAGATCATATGGAAAAATATATAAAGATGTTAATTATAATAATTTGGCTGTCATTTTTAATGAAACTTGCATAAAAGTAGGTATATTTACACATTTTCAAAATCTAAATTTTAAATTGAATTTTTAAAAACAAAAAAGATTTTCTTGAAACTTTTATTTTAGTTTTAATTGAAAGCTAAATGATCAAATTTCCTATTTCCAGTAAGCAAAATATCTTGGTGTATTTCTAACAGAAATGATATTGATTGGAATCGAAAATCTTTCAATTTTTTAAAATCTTTCAATTTTTCGGCCATTTTTAAGAGATCGACAGATTCGTAAACAAAAGTTAATACTCGATTTTATAAACTTTGCAAAAAAATATACATCTGTGACACATTTTTTTTAATTATCAAATTTAATGTTAAATTAAACTGATTTACACAAGTATTTCTTATTTATAACATTTTGAACGTGTTAGAAGGGATTACATTTTTTAAAAAAATAAATAAAAAATTACTTTGAAATTTTCTTTTAATAATATGAAAATTTTGATGGGAAAAGTTCGCGTTTTTATTAAGTTTCGGGCTTTTTTTAATTCATACTATAATATTTTTTTCAGCGATTTATAATTTATAAGGCACTTACATAAAAAAAGAGATTGCTGCCCAAAAACACAATTGCAATACACACACACACACACACACACACACACACACACACACACACACATATATATGTATTTGTGTGTGTGTGTGTGTGTGTGTGTGTGTGTGTGTGTGTGTGTGTGTGTGTGTGTGTTCTTTATGGAATCTTAGAAAATTGGAAAGTTCATTAGCACTCGCGCCCACACTTCTATCGTAGCTATATTTTTTACACAGGCAAGAATGTTAGACAAACCGCTTACGCACGTTGTAAACCTTGACAGGAGCCTGATATATGTTACACTAATCTTGTCCAAACCATAACAATTCTCAACCTGTTTTCTTTACCCCCACGTCCTCTCTCTCTCTCTCTCTCTCTCTCTCTCTCTCTCTCTCTCTCTCTGCCTTAATTGCATTTTGTTTTGTTGCATTCATTTTTTCTTTCACTCTCTCTTTTCGCGCTCTCTCTCTCGCTCTCGCCTCCTCTTTCTTTCTTTACAATCTACCCGTTTCTTTACCGTCTTATCATTGATTATTTAACACGCAGCTGTCCCGACCACAGCATAATCACTCGATCTTATCTGACGACCCACCCGTTTACCCCACCTCATAGTGTTCCACCCGACACATCTCCACATCTTTGAAGCTAACTAGAAACGTTTCTCACACTCGTACCCGCCTTTAGCCAACTAAGTCTCCACCGCCACAGACACCCAACTTGACTACCCCTACCAAACTCCTCAGTCGACTCGCGCAACACAATTCCACTCTTTTATCAAAGGACCTTCATTCAACCGGCCGACTTCAGCCAGTCTGTTATATGACTACTTCCCACTAACAGGAGCATACTAAGCAATACTAAAAAATAGAAACGACATAAACAGAGGATGCCGGGAAGTCGAGGCGGGATTTTCACACAATGGCTCTCGACTTTCTGAAGGTGTTTATTCTGCCGTTGTAATTTTGATAAATGGATCTCTTTCGATACAGTTACACACAAACACACGCATCCTCATTTGAGGGGGAAAAGTTCCCACTGTTTTAACTTTTGACGTTTCAACTCTACCCTGTCATCGCTGTAAAAATTATGTGTATACACACACACACACACACACACACACACACACACACACACACACACACACACACACTGAAAGAGAGAGAGAGAGAGAGAGAATATTAAAAGAATGGGAGAATGAGGGAGATAGAGAAACAGAGATATAGACAGAGAAAGTAAGAAAAGTAGAGAGAAAGAAAGTGAGAAAATAAGAGTAAATGAAAGAAAGGGAGGATGAGCGAGATGGAAAAAGTGAGAGATGGAGAATAACAGAAATGAAGAAAAAGAGAATAAGAAAAGAGAGAGAATGAAAGTAACTGAAAAGGAGATAGAGAAAGCGGGAGATGGAGGTGAGAGAGAATAAGAAAAGGAAAAAAAAGAGAATGGAAGTAAGTGAAAGAAAGGGGGAATAAAGAAGATGAAGAAGGAGAGAATAAGATAAGGAGAAAGAAAGAGAGAAATCAAAAATAGTGTACGTGTGAGTATCGAAATATTTTTGTTTTATGTTTTTTACCAGCAAGAAAAGTAGTCTATTTGCAAATCAATGTTTTACTTTGTCCAACTTGGCATCTTTTAATCATGAAAACCATGGCTTCACAAGGGATAAACACACACGCAGAGAGAGAGAGAGAGAGAGAGAGAGAGAGAGAGAGAGAGATTCGCACACATACATATATATATATATATATATATATATATATATATATATATGTATATAATTTTAAATATTATTTTAGTGGATACTTGTATTTAGTAGACACACTGTTTAATTATTAAGCGAGCTATCTGCATTAATCATCGATACCTAAGTTTTCAAATGATTTTCTTAAACTGAAAAAGCTTTCTAAAGCTTTCATTTTTGCTTTAATTGAAAGCTAAATGATTAAATTTACTATTTCAAGAAAGAAAAATACACTGACCTATTTAAAAAAAATGTATAATGATTGAAATTTCAACTTTTCAGAGTTTTCAGTTTTTCGTCCATTTTTCACATAATGACAAATATGTAAATCAAAGTTAATTCTCGGTTTAGAAATTTTGTAAAAATAAAATATACAAATGTGACACGATATTTTTGGAAAATGAGCAAATTTAAAGTTAAACTAATATAGTTTAAATAAGTATTACTTACTTATAGAATGAAATGTAGTTTACAAACATCTCTTAATTACGGACGACGGAGGTCTTGTTTTTTCTGATGAATATGGTTGACCAGAACTGAAATAAATTATGAAACACTAGTGAACGTTTTGTTTTTGATTTTTAACTGAGAAGTAAATTTAAAAAATAACATCATTTTTTCAGTAATAATCTACTTCTTGCTCTTCTTCTTCTTCTCTTCTTCCATGTGCCTTGTTCTTTCAGGACGTAGGCGATAATGGCCTTCAACGTCTCACTATCCCGGGTGTCTCTTAGCACGCTTTCTCCTGTTACACCACGCCACCCATGTTCTGTCATCCACCTGCTGAAGTCCGTCAAGTATGTTACCCGCTGATTTTCCCTGTCTCTCTTTCCCTCTATCTGGCCCGTGAGTTAGATTTTTTAAGCCCTTCTTCCTCATTGCATGTCTCACGAACTTTAGCTGTCTGATGCTCAATATTAATTTCCTTTTCGTTTCCATCCTTTCCAAAACCTCATCATTGCTAACGTGCTCGATCCATGGTATCCGCAGCATCCTTCTGAAGAACCAAATTTCAGTTGCTTCAAGTTTTTCCTTCATCTTCGAGCATTCACTACCATATTGAAGAACTGACATCAGATAGCAATCCGGTACTCCCTTCTTTGTTACTAGCGAAATTTTCCTGTCTCTTAATACTCTACTCAGCTTCTGGAATGAGTCATTCGCCATTCCAATTCGCCTTCGGATCACTGTGTTGCACTTCTCATCTTCAGTTAGAAAACTTCTCAGGTATTTAAATTTTTGTACCTGCTTGATTTTAGAATCCCCCACCGGTGTTTGGCATTTTGGGCTGCTATTTTTGCTGATGACCATGCAATCTGCTTTCTTGCAGCTTAGTTGTAGCCCTTTTTTTTCACTCTCTTCATCTACTATCTGCTATCAGCACTGTATCATCTGTATCTAATGTTGTTCAGATTGTGGCCTCCGATGAAGAATCCTGGCATAACTTCTAGAGTACTAAAATTAGTTTCGCTGTACAAGTTGAATAGATCCGGTGAAAAGATTCATCTTTGTTTTACACCCCTTTGTATATTTGTATATCTGCTGAATTTAATTCCTGTCCATATGCAAGTGGTTTGCTGCAAGTAGAGATATTTAATTACTTTAATATCTTTCCCAAATATGTCGAGGTTGCTGAGCATTTCTATCAATTCTTTGCGTGGTGGTGCAGTGGATATCGGCTCGGAACGACAAATCGGAGAGCCGAGTTCGAATTCCAGTTGAATTCATTGCATTCACTTACGCGCAAATACCATTGGGAAAGGTACTAATCCGTTTCTTCCCTCCAGTTATGGGTTAAATAACAGGACAGATTGAGTTCTATAACCTTGTCTGACAGCCAATCTACCGCAGAAAGCAATGACAACCTATTGCGAGATAATCATATGCCCACTCAGTCATGTCTCTTTCGAGACATGATCGCATAAGCGTGTATCACGTATGGCACTTAACTGACTGACTGACTTTGTAGCGTATTTTGTCCAACTCCTTCGCATAATCTATAAAACATAGCTACAAGTCTGTTTTCATTTGCATTGCCATTTCTGATAGCATTTTAATCATAAATATCGCGTTCCCTGTTCCAGTATCTTTGACGAACACGCACTGTTCTTGTCCTATCTTTGGTTTGATTTTGCTTCTCGCTGTATTCATCTGAATTTGGACGATGAATTTTGTTATGTGACTCATCAAACTGATTGTTCGGTGGAGTTCGTACACATTTACACCTGGTATCATTGGCAGTGCTATGAAAATTGATCTGTTTAGGTCGTTCGATATTACAACACTGTTATAAATTTCTTTTATTATTTTTGTAATTTCCCCTTCAATGATTTCGTCCAGGGCTTTCTGCATCTCTGTTACAATGCCGTCTGGTCCAGCTGCATTGTTCCTATTCAGTTTGGCCATTGCGGCTTTCATTTTGGACTTTAATTTTTCCAGTCCGTCCTCATTTTTGTGCATTGTCGGTAGCTCTCTCTCTTGTCGTGGAAAAGATCTTTTATATATTCTTCCCAACACTGGAGTATTTCCTCTTTCTCCAATATGGTCTTTCCATCCTTGAATTTTATATATGTTGTTGAGGAAAATGTTTTTGTCATAAAGATGCATTCTGAAAAAATAAAATTTTAAATTATTTTCTTAAATTAATTCATAAATTTAATGACTGAGATAATAATGAAATTCTATGAGAGAGGTAACGTAATAATCGATTAAATGTTATGGCTTTTTATTAATTATTAATTTATATTTTCTAATATATCATTTTTCATTCTATTCTTAATTATTAATAATTGTTATCATGATGGTTATGACATGGTGAAGTTATTTTATTAATTAAATTTTTTAGTACTTTGCATATTAATATTAATTACATAATTGTGCGTTGTCAACTATATCGCCCGGTTCACACTCCACCCACGTCTATTGAACGGGTGAAGAGGCTCATCCCTTGTTCCCTGTTTAGGATGTGGTTTCCGGTCTTCTCTTTTCCAATCTTTTCACTCCTTTATCTTTTTTTTTTCAATTGGCGTAGATAGACTAAACTATCGCCCGGTTCGCACTCCACCCACGTCTATTGAACGGGTGAAGAGGCTCATCCCTTGTTCCCTGTTTAGGATGTGGTTTCCGGTTTTCTCTTTTCCAATCTTTTCAATTTCACGTAGTTCCCTGCACATCAGTGACGTTACCTCCTTGCTCGGGGTGATATGATTAAAAAAAAAACTGAGATAGGAAATCATATAAAATGGATTTGCAAAACTCATGATATAGCCGACATAATCATGGTTTACACTAACAATTGTTCAATTTTTTTCTGTGAAGCAACCGTAATCACGTAGCCTTTTAAAGATAATGTCACATATGAAATACCATACTTATAAAAGTACATTTAAACGCACAAGAAAAACGAAAAAAGAAAATGATAATCAGTTTTGATAACCTTGTTGCGTGATGATTTGTAAGCTTTTCAATTTTCGATTATTAAATATAGTCTTCACTTAATAACTTAATAAGCTAATACAGACAGTCATTTGAAGAAAATTTAAATTATTTTTTAAATTTTATATATTATTATTTAATTTTTCTTGAAAAATTCATCATTCATTAAAACAACAGTTTTCTTCAAAAATGTCCTTAATAAATAATATTTATAAAAATAATTAAATGCTTATCAATTAAATAATGTCATAGTTTTACTGCATTTTTTATTTTACTATTTGGAGCGTATTTTTGAGAATGTGGCTATTTTATAAAGATATATAAAAGAAGATCTACATTCCGCAAAGTTAGGCAGATAGTATTGAATTTTCTAGACTTTTAATGTAATTTACCAAGAATTTATAAAAATAATTCTTTAAAAAAAATTTAATTCATTTATGAATCCATACTGAATATTTCATTAAAATCCGTCAATTATTCTATACACTATTTTTGTAACTGGTCACTCGCTGACAAAAAATAAAATAAAATAAAATAAAATAAAATACAGTAAAAAAATAAAAAATAAAATAAAATACAATAAAATAAATAAATAAATAAATAAATATACTGTTGTGATGCTCTTCTACGCGGAATGGACTCTTCCTCTTCTTCGTGACTTCCGGAGAGCAGTTAACGGGAGTAGTTAACGAAAAGGAGTTAACGGGAGTAGTTAACAGGAGTAGTTACCGAGAGCTACTATTCAGGTAATACGCAGCGTAATAATACCTTCAGACTTACTTATTTATAGTTTCTTATTATCAACACTTCCTTTGAATATTTTGCTTCTTGTTACAGTGTTTTGAAACTACCCTTGTGTTTCATGTCTTACTTCCGGCCAAACGGTCACTGCAAATTTGCAGGGAAGTTTCGTCACAACTTCACAACAAATTGGCGACGAAGATCCACAACATAAACAAAAACAAGATTTTTAACCAAAATTTCGAACGTGTTAGAAAGGATCAAAAGAAATTTTTAAATAATTAAAAATACTTTGATCGTTCCTCGTTCCTATTAATAATAATATAAACACTTTACCGATAAAACTTTGTTTTTAGTAAATTTGGGTCCTTTCAGATCAGGCTATGCTGTCTTTTCAGCGAATTAGCCGAGATACCCATATTAAACAGTATATTTATTTATTTGAATATTCGGGAAACCTTATTAGAGAAAAATTATGCGCTACTCAAATTCGAGTTTACTAACAATAACGTTTAAATTAGGGACCTCAACAACAAAAAGTGATACATTAGGTTTCAAATGAATTTTTAAAAATGAAAAATCTTTTTTGATGCTTTTATTTTAGTTTTAATTTTCAGCTAAAAGATAATATTTAATACTTCAAATAAACTAAATACTTCACTAAAATTCAAAAACTAATTACGGTTGAGGAATTTTTGTTTTAAAGTAGTTCATTAGTGACCTATTTTAGTCAGCTTTCATCGCGATGTAATACTCTTTTCTAAAATACTTTCGAAAATAAAATATACTTTTTTGAATTTTTATTTGGGGAGTAATAGATGATTTAACGTATACTTAATCTGATTTGAAAAGACTATTATTTACTTTAAGTTTAAAATATTGCAGAAATAATTTCATAAACATTAAATATGTATATATGTAGAGAGAGAGAGAGAGAGAGAGAGAGAGCGAGAGAGAGAGAGAGAGCGAGAGAGAGAGAGAGAGAGAGATGGAAGTAATTAGCAGACAATTTGAAGCAGGAGCAATATTTCTGTAGTAACAGTCATTTGATTCAAATCAAGCTTCTTAAATAAAATCTCTATTGTTCAGGTGTAGAATGACCTATACCTATATTTCATAAATCACGAAAATGCACTTGATAAAAAGCAACAAATCGAGCAAGTAGAAATAATGCGAAATGATTATTTACAAGGGAAAGATATTAGAGCAGTCCGTAAACTTTACTGTAAGCAATCAGTCTGTATACGTATATTGGATTAATTGAGTGAATCCAAAACTGAGAAAGCATAGTAAGACAATATTCCATTTCCTCACCGGATTTATTTTATTTTCACTACGAAAAAGTCACTAAGAGGATTGTTGGCGAACATAATCGTAAAAAAAAAAAAAAATACGACACGCGGGTGACCTTGGGTTGAAGGAAAACCCAGAGGGAAAACTGACAAAAACAATTACGGAATTGGTGGCAATAAAGAAAAGAAAAAGGAGCAGAGAAAACAATAAGAAAGAACTGTTAACAATAAGAACACAGAATACATAGCTGTCAAGGTGATACTTCGGTATAAGCATCGTCTTGATGGTTGTCAAAAAAAAGCTAAAGTCTGATCTACGTATTGAGGTCGTTAAAATAATTAGCCATAGACATTTAATGGTTTGGGTAGTTGTCATTAAAAATGACAGAATATGAGACACGGAAATCTGAAGGCGCATATAAATATATAAATAAGTTTTCCAAAAACTAAGCAAAGTATTAAAAAATTATAAAATTAACTTTAAAAACAAACAAAAGTCTCCTGAAATGCGATGTAATATGTAATCAATATTACACTAAAATCTGGACAATTTTCTAACAGGAGATGAGGAGACTTTTATTGACGGAGATATAACTCCACCCACGAAGAACAGGGACAGAACATGGAAGCAACGAAGAAGTTTTAAAGCAAACAGTATCTTTCAGAAAACCTAAACTTGCATTTACCTGTGTTTCATAGACTACGCAAACGTAGGTACCTTCACTCATTTTGGATATTTATATTTTAAATTGAGTTTTTAAAAATAAAAATAGTATTCTTGAAATTTTATTTGAGTTTTAATTTAAAGCTAAATGATTAAATTTACTATTTCCTGTAAGCAAAATACTCTGGTGTATTTCAAACAGAAATTGTATTGATTGGAGTCTAAAATTTTTCAATTTTTTTTAATCTTCAAATTTTTCGACCATTTATAATCAAAAATTAATTCTCGGTTTTAAAAATCTTGCAAAAATAAAAAATACATCTGTGACACATTATTTTTGGAAAATTAGCAAATTTTATATTAAATTAATCTGATTTACATAAGTATTACTTATTTATAGTGTGAAATTTAGAATAAAACTATTTCTTTTTCACAGAGTTGAACTTTTTGACCTGTCCGCCATATATCAAACGTGTTTATAGGTTGTCAGATTAGAGATAATATAAGTTTTATGGCGATCAGAAATGATAAAATCTTACAAATTTTTTTCGGGAAAGGGAAGAAAACTCTGACCTTTTAATTTGCACACAGAAATTATCTTACAAAAAAAAAACTTCAAATGCACAAAAAACATTAAATATTTTAAATATATAGAGGCTAAATGATTTGTATCAAACTTTTCAATTTTGATAGGCAATATAAGCTTTAATTATTAACTTAAAAATCTAACCACAACAAATCTTTGAAGTATTTTAAAAAATATTTTAAAATCTTTACAAATACTTATAATAAAAAAATAAAAAATATTATTTTAAAATTTTATTATTGATCAAAAATTTTTTTTTCTTTAGACTGTAATGTCCTTCATATATATATATATATATATATATATATATATATATATATTATTATTATTATTATTATTATTATTATTAAAGCCATTAAAAATTGAACAAATTAAATAATATGAGAGTTTTATTGCATTTTTTATTTTACTATTCAGATCAGATTTTTGGAAACAGAGGTCAAATTAAAAAAAATAGATAATTTATATTTCCCAATTAGTCCTGCGTTTAACTAATAAAACCATTTACCGCAACAAAGTTAAATTTATTAAAATTTCATGGATTTACGTGGAGGGGGATAACAGATGTAAAACATATTTTTACTTAAATTTTTAAAAAGCAATAATTTTAAGAATAAGTTCATTCATTTGTGAATAAGTACTGAAAGGTTCATTAAAATCCGACAATTATTTGATTTTTGCAAGAATTTCCAAATTAATGAGCTTGTTACCGGAAAAAAAAGTGTTTTGTGTAATATTACATTTTTCAAAACTCTCGTGACGATTTGGTTACCCGCTAACTCAAAGCAGAGCAAGATTTTTCTTCCAAAATTTTGAAAATGTTAGAAGGGATTAAAGAAATTTATAAAATAATGAAAAATTACTTTGATATTTCCTTTTAATAATAATATAAATATTTTGATGGTAAAAGTTTGTTTTTATTAAGTTTGGGGCATTCGATAAACTACGCCACAAAATTTAATAGAGACGCTCGGCAACCTTGAGATAATCGGAAAAGGCATTAGAATAACCAAGAACCTGTACTGGCAGCAAACTACCTGCATACGGATAGGAAACGAGTTCGGCAGATATACAAAGATAAAAAGAGGCGTAAGACAAGGATGTGTCTTCTCACGAGATCTATTCAAGGTATACAGCGAGCCTATTCTGAAATCTTTAGAAGTCCTGTTAGGTTTCGTCATTGGCGGTCGCAATCTTGACAATATAAGAAATGCAGATGATATAGTGCTGATACCTGACACAGAAAAGAAACTACAAAACATCATACAGGAAGTATTTAAAGAAGGCAAAAAGAAAGGACAACATATAAACTACAAAAAAAAAAAATTGAATGCATGGTCATCAACAAAAAAACAAACAAACAAAAAAAAAACAGGACTCCGGAGACTGAAAATAATGCTGATACATTTAAATACCGTATTTAAAATACCGTATTTAAATACCGTCGAAGTGTTCCAACAGAAGACGGTAAGTGTGACACTGAAATCATGGCCAAGGATGCATTCTAGAAGTTGAGTAGAGTATTAGGAGACAGAAAAATTTCACAGGAATCAAAGAAGAGAGCACTGAATTTTTATGTGACGTCTGTCCTTCAATATGGTAGCGAAAGCTGGGCAATTTCATCAAAGATGAAGAAAAGACTGGAAGTAACCGAAATTCTATTCTACAGAAGGATGCTGAGGATACCATGAACTGAACATGTGAGAAACGTCAAGGTTTTGGAAGACGAATGAAACGAAAAGGAAACTGATACTTCAGGAAAAGACAAGTGAAGTTGTAATGAGGAAGGAATGATTGGAGAATATGATACTCAAGAGACGGATAGAGAGAAGGAGCGACAGTAGAAAGCAACACGTGACATACTTGATGAACTTGAGCAGATAGATGGCGGAGCAAGATTTGGGAAGGGTTTAACATTCTAGCCTCTCGGGTCGAATACTGGTATTTACGGTACCATATATTTAACCCTTTTTCGTCCCAGGGGTGGTTATCCTGGTTACGAGACCGTATATCTAGCAATTCCACTCCACGGTCAACGTCAACGTGCACCAGACCTAACTTTTCCACAATGGCCACTCATCTTCCAGCGTCTTCCTTTTTGGGTTGAGGTGTCTATTCGTTCTTAACCGAACTCAAGGCATCCGTAGATCAGTCAACCGGCTTACTGGTTTAAATCTGCATTCTACCAACGTTGTGATTATTAGATCTTGAAAGAAGAAATGCTGTTCGTTCACGGTCGACTGAAGATGTAGACACTGCTGTGGGAGCCGGTGTTAAACCTTTAGAAGACAGGAAAAAAAAATAAAAGAAAAAAATGTCCGTAGAAAGCCGAACAAACAACTGTTTGATGGTTGCACTGTATTTTATTATAGAAGAAAAGAATAGAAAAAGAAAAAAAGGTTACAGAAAATTAAAGTTTTTTAGCACAACAACACACACACTGGAGTCTAGAGAGAGAGAGAGAGAGAGAGAGAGAGAGAGAGAGAGAGAGAGCGTGTCTGTGTGTATGGTTCCCTTGTGGTTAAATCGTTTCAGAAGATAGATAACTCTTTTCAACAATGTTCTCCAGACACTTGACGGAGTCGATTCTTCTCAAATAAAACGCTGGGACCACGGTCCCTTTCAAAAGTGATGGTACAAAAAGTGATATTGCCGGGCGATCATTAGGTTTCATATACTCAGAGGTTTTCCATTACGACCGTTACGACGACGACATTTCTCAAAGTCTTTGGCGACTTTTTTAAAATTCAGCAATCCGCAACAAATTCGGGGCGACGCTTAAACTTTTCAAATGATAAATCTCCATGTCGGGAACTACTCAATCCGACTCTTCGCAAAACTTTAGTTTCACATAATCATTTCATAATCTTCTTCTCCTCTTCCTTGTCCTTCTGCCGCCATCACCAGCGACAACAAATACAATCTGCAACAAGCCTCCGTCTGAAATAGGACCAAACGCAAATAAAATATAAAATATATTTTACTCTCCTTTTTCTTACAAAGACATCTTCGGTTAGGAGGTTGATTGGTCCGAATTGTCAGCAATCTTACTCCAGCGGGAAGGGCGGACAGGGATGACCCGTACGCTCACACGTTTCTGGTCTCTCTTGTCAGCACACACTCATCGGGGAGACTCGAAGACGCACAACCGCACGCTTCCACGGTCGTCGTCCGACTCTCTCAACTTCACCATTACGACGCATTTATATAGGAAACCTATTGGGTTACAAGCCAGGCTATCCACGCGCTTATCACACGTGATCACGAGTGTTTGTTGCTACATCTAAAAATCATGTGACCTCCAAAGTTTCTTTTGCTTACTAAGCGCTATTTCAATTTCACTTGCAAAAAAATTTTCGTTCATTTCCACCGTTCCCCGATGACCCAAATTAAACGGCACTCACCTTACGCTAGATCATATTTCACCATTAGTAAACAAGATATATTTTGATGTTCAATCTCCTCGAAAATCTTTTTTTATCAAAAATTCATTTCATTTCCATTGTCTTCTAGATCAAAATTCACCATTAGTAAACATAACGTGCTAGTTTTTTCACTGTTCAATTTAATATCGCCACGTTTTTTGAAAGTGGAAAATCTGTTTAAAAACAATTCTTAATAAAAATTATAAAAACGAACAACATGACGTTTCAGCCGTCTCGGCCTTCTTCAGATGCCAAGAATTTTGAACCTTTCAAATCCATGTATGTGTTTGATACACACACACACACTCTCTCTCTCTGTCACAGGAAAAACAGGTGAATGAGTGTTAAGAACTTCAATGGAGACATGGAAGGCCATTATCGACTACGTCCTGAATGGATACTACGCAAAGAAGAAGAAGAAGAAGAAGAAGAAGAAGAAGAAGAAGAAGAAGAAGAAGAAGAAACTTGCATTCCGAAAGATACAACAGAAATTTCTGTGTTATATATCGAAGAAAGAATATTCACAGGGCATAGTTTAGGTAAGAGGAGCAAGGGAAAATATGAGTCACGAACTTAACGATTTTCTATGAATGGATGGCAGAACAAGGAAAATATAATGAAGAAAATAAGATTTGAATGATACAATAAGTACCTGAATCCTCATTCTACCCTCTACCTTTATAAGAGCCAGATTAGGCCGAAAATGGGGTACTATTACCATATCTGAGCAGAAACTGCCCAGGCCTAACTTTCCAGTCTTGATAGATTTCAAAAGCGTCTCCTAGTTCTTATTTTCCCACTACGATCTCTCTCACACAGGCGGGATGCGGTGAGCGTCTCACTGATCTATCGCTACTAACCTTCACGTCTAGGACCCGCCATGCCACTTACATAGTGGTAAACTAGCCACATTCCTTCCGTATTTCATCTGTGAGAAGTCTGTTCAAATTTTGCAAACCACCGCTCAGTGGCAGTTAGCCCTTACCAGTTAAAACATGCACCGCTAGAACACATCAAAACATAGATAACTAAAACATCCTGAAGTGGCATGACTCTTGGAACGAGAACGCTCTAACCCAGTGATAGAATTGAAAGTTGCGGTTCCAACTTTCAGTCACCTGAAGAACGTCCGAGCGTACAATGTTCGAAACGTCATGAATATGACAATAAAAATGAGAAAAGCAGTCTGAATAATGTAAAGAATGAATCTTTAGCTAGTGGATATAAAATTATTGCATATTAAGCGTGATCAATAGGAAAAATGTTGATTTTCAAGTTCATCAATTTATTCAGTTTTAACTGTGCTCAAATCTTATTCGCATTTGTTAAAATTGAAATTTCAAATCATTGATGAAAATTACGGTTTTATGATATTATAGCGTTGAAAAATATAACAGGGATGTTGACTTTTTTTAATAAGTTCACCCCAAGAAAGGAAATAAAGTCACTAAGATGCAAAAAGTTCATGCATGAGAACGAATGAGATAAAGATAAAACATTATTAAGGAGAGAGAAGAATAAAAGAACAGGAATTAAGAAAACAGAAGATAACGTTGTATTCGAATTAGAAAATGGACTGGGAAGCAAAAAGCTGGAAGAGGGTGCCACAAGTGAAAAGTAAATCTTACGGTTACAGCAAAGTTTGAAGACATTAAAATATTGCCCTTACGAAACTTCGAAATGGGCGTCACTGAAACAACACACCTCAAGTAAGCGACAAGCTTTTCCGCATTATATATATATATCAATCCAGGTAAAGAGGACTTAAGGTTTTACAATTTTGAGTTAAATAAAGAAAGTATGTATGCCCTCAAAATAGAAACTACTGAAGTCGTTTCCGTAAAATAAAAACTTGATACAAGTTTAATTACTGTCGGAAACACAATTTTTTGTTAGTGCAACATCTCAATTTAAGCCAGTTGTTTTTGTGATGTAATGGATATCGGCTCGGGATGAGAAATTAAAATTCCACTTGATTTTGTAACATTCACTTTCGCGCAAACACCCTTGGAAAGTATTAATCCACCTCTTTCCCTCCGGTTACGGGTAGAATAGCAGAACAAAATGGCAAACAGTTCCGCAAAAAGAAATGGTAACCTACCGCGGGAAAATACTCTGCCTAGTCAATCATGAATTGAAATTACCCAACCACGTACGGCACTTTACTGACTGACTGCTATTAATTTCTCTGTTTGCCATTTTCCTGTTTTATTTTATTTGAATAAAAAATGGATAGCAAACCTTATCAGCAAATCTTTTACAAACCATTTGAAGCATTTCTACATTAATTTTAGAAAAAGCTTTTCCAGCGAAAACTACGATTTTATACCTCTCTTGCTCTAACCGTCTCTTCTTTATCTATCTGCCGCTTCACTTCTATCTACGTGGGTTTGTCACCGGTCAACGGATGGCTTGTCAGTGACCATTCTAATATGAGGCCTGATAATATAAACATATAACCGAAACAAATAGCACTTGAACTCGATAATTTTTATTTATTTATTTGTTTATTTATTTATTTAATCCATCACTTCCTATTTTATTTACTCGTGAACAGTCATTTAAGTGCCATACGTGATACACGCTTGGGCGATCATGTCTCGAAAGAGACATGACTAACTGGGCAGAAGATTATCTCGCAATAGGTTGCTATTGCTTTCTGCGGTAGACTGTTAGCCAGCCATGTCTATGGAACCAAATCTGTCCTGTTATTTAACCTATAACAGGAAGGAAGAAACGGATTAATACCTTTCTCAAGGTTATTTGCGCGTAAGTGAATGCAAGAAATTCAACTGGAATTCGAACTCGGCTACCCGATTTCTTGTTTCGAGTCGATCTCCACTGCACCACAACGCACATTCACTTGTGAACAATGGATGGCCTTTTTGAAAAACTCGCATTTCAATTTTACCGCCAGCAGTTTTAAAACCAGTGTCACACATAACAATTTAGAACTTTGATTTTGTTTGCTTCCTGTGTATACCCATTGAATCAGACCCTTGATAGTAGAATTCGAAGCATTATTATAATTTCAAAGTAATATTTTGAGAGTTTTCTTATTTATTTCCCATTATTCAATATTTTAAAAGATTTTGTAGTTATTGATTAAGTTGGGTTTAATTTCAAAAAGGATCAGTGTGGAACACCCAATTAGGACCGACGTATCCGTTACTTGTAGAACTAGCTATACACCAATCTTTTTAAGAAGACGTTTGCAGAGATAAAGTTTTGATAACAATAAACATTAAGCATATTTTTAGATAAGCATGTCAAATCTGGTCAGGTTTGATAACCTAAAAGCATAATGTAAAATTCGAGCTTGAAACAAGGAAATGTTTTATTTCTCACTTTAAAATGACACGATGTGACACATGATTACAACATGCCTGATAAGATGCACAACTCTCGGAGGGATGTTTGAAGTGGCTCTTCTATAAATGACTTATTGTCATTTATGTGTGTCCTTGAACAGACATTTCACAGTATATCAAGTTATTAGTCACCAGTTTTCAATGAATTCTAATCATCGGGTAACATCTGACCACAGAATTTAAAATATTTAAACTGCCATTTCTTTGTTGCTGTTCCATATACGAAAATTGCGACATTATATATTTTGACAATAGTCATGATTTTAAGTCAACATTAAATTGCATGCAATTTGTAAACTATGCATTATAAATAAATGCTTCATTCTTGAATTAGTTCTATCTATCCTGATATTCAACCCGTAGTTGAGGGAAGAAGAGATAAATGCATACCTTTCCCAAGGGTATTAGCATACGTGAATGTAATGATAATGAACTCTCATTGGAATTCGAACTACTCTCTCTCTCTCTCTCTTTCTCTCTCCCTCAATATATATATATATATTGCAGGCCATAAATATTAGGTCACCTCAGTGTTTTAAAAAAATGTATTTCATACTATTTTTTAGTATTAGTTTACTCTCGCCTCGACCAAAAATCTGGTGTAGGCGACAAAGCTAACCTTGCAACCGAGCTTGAAAAGGACCTCCAATCCGTAGTGAACTGGGGTAAGAAATGGCTCGTAAATTTGAATGCTTCTAAAACGAAGCTACTATCAATTGACCATCATAGAGAATCGCACCTACCTCCTGTTAGCATGGACCAGGCTTGCCTCCCAGAGAGTAAAACACTACGCCACCTTGGTTTCACACTTTCAGCGGACCTCAAGTGGAATGACTACATCGAATCCATTGCTAAATCCGCTGCTATGAAAGTCGAGTCACTGTGCAGGGCCCGGAAGTTTTTTCCGTCTGAATCTATCTTGCACATATATAAATCTACCATCCGCCCGTGCATTGAATACTGCTGCCATATCTGGTCGGGTGCCCCTGCTATTCTCCTCGGGCTTCTCGACAAGATACAGCGGAGGGTCTGTAATGTGATCGATACCAACTTGGCAGACCGCCTGCTGTCTCTCTCTCACCGGCGCGACGTGGCTTCCCTGTGTCTCTTCTATAAATACTTTCACGGCTTCTGCTCCAATGAACTTAGATCACTGCTGCCCCCTAGATACGAATTTGCACGAGAAACTAGTTTAGCAACTAGATCCCACCCTTTTTCCAGTGAAACCGATAAAATGCAACCGCAACTTCTACTCCAAGTTTCTTTTCTCGCACTTCTCGACTGTGAAATTCCCTTCCATATGATTGCTTCCCCGACGGCTACAATCTCCAGGAGTTTAAATATAAGGTCAATAGACACCTCCTAACACACTAACTCGCTCCCAT
Source organism: Ascarosepion bandense (assembly GCA_037127315.1). Taxonomy (NCBI): domain Eukaryota; kingdom Metazoa; phylum Mollusca; class Cephalopoda; order Sepiida; family Sepiidae; genus Ascarosepion; species Ascarosepion bandense. The sequence goes on from JBBBDQ010001669.1 coordinate 873,740, forward strand.
TCTTTTAAATACACTTCCCATCTGCCCAACCCTCATCCTCGGTATCCTTACCCATCTATCACCTTCTTTCTGACATTTCCTACATCTAACCACTCCTCCTCTTTACCTTCCCCTATGTAGCCCCATGTGCAATAGTAGCAGTGGAACGCCTTGCTTGGGGTGAAATGATTAAAAAAAATTATTGCCAAGTGAATAATTGTAAATGATAATAAAATGTTTTTTTTTGTTAATACTGCACAATAACATGTGCATCAAATGAAGTTCTAAATATTTGATAATTACCTATATTGCAGTTTCATCAATGAAAGAATGAATAAAATCTTTGCCTCCTTGCCTTGTAAAATTTTACAAAGTAACAATAACAAAAAATCAAGCTATTTTCATTTAGAAATTTTGGCTTTAAATACTAAAACTAGTATGAAATACATCATTTCTTTTAAAAATATTGGGATGGCTACAAATTATGCCCGTGAGTGCATATATATATATATATATATATATATATATATATGAAGTTGAATTAAAATAATGTTTGTCGACAAGGTTATTATTTTCTCAGTAGTTTTACTGATCAAAGTTATTTTTTATCATAAAGTGCTCGATATTGGGATGGAAATAAAGCGTTGATAGTTTTAGTGTAAAGAATTTATCAATTTAACTAACAAGGTTCATGCCGACGTCGAAGTTTCGTTTACATATCATGGTTGGTTTTCCTTGCTGTTAAGTCCCGGTTTTTTTTTTTTTCATAATTATAGGGAGTTTGGTGTGATTTGATATTTTGGGGGGTTTGGTCTTGTTTGTGATTGGTTGATTTTCTTTTTCTTTTTATTTATTTTTCTCTGCAGGTGTTTGATTTTTTTAAATGCTTTTTTGATCTATCTATCTATCTATCTATCTATCTATCTATCTATCTATCTATCTATCAGCCACCTGCAACCGCTGTTCACAGCTATATGGGAGGAAGAGAGAGTATTTGATGACTGGGACTAAAGGTGTGATTGTTAGGATACCCAAGAATGTTGGCTTGAATGATGCAGCAACTGGAGAAGTATCGCCCTTCTGTCTGTGCCAAGCAAGATCCTGGCGACGGTCATCATTCGAAGAATGTCTGACGCTGTGGACAAATCACTGAGAAAAGGACAAACGCCGAAACATCATAAATGGAAGATCTGGATTTTGCCGATGACCTGGTGCCGCTGTCCCATATTCACCAACATATACAGGACAAGATCAGCAGACTGGAAAACTTTGGACAGCAGATAGGGTTGCGGAGTAGTAGCAACTAGACTGAAATGATGTCATTCAACGTGAACAGGCCTACTTCTGTCAAAGTAAATGGAGAAGATCTACGTCGTATAGACAAGTTTACTTACCTGGGCTGTATTATCAGACCCGAGGGTGGCACGAAAGAAGATATTCAAAGCAGACTGAACAAGACTAGAAGTGTGTTTAAGGAAATGAACAACATCTGGAGATCAACACAGTAAAGCACCAACATCAAGCTCAAGCTATACCAGAGCTGCGTTGTATCTACTCTCCCCTACGGATCTGAGTGCTGGAGAATGACTAAGGCGGATCTCACCAATCTTCGATCCTTCCACACCATATGCCTCCGACGAATACTGAGAATATTTTGGCCAGAGAAGATCTCCAAGAAAACATATTAAAGAGATACAAGCAAAAGAACATAGGCACCATCATTACAAGAAGGCGGTGGAGATGGATTGGGCATGTGCTCCGGAAAGATCCACAGTCAATCACAAGAACAGTACTGCACTGGACCCCAGATGGCAAAAGAAAGAGGGGAAGATCAAGAATGATATCGAGTAATACGGTGGAGAATGAGATGAAAGCAATGCAGTACTATTGAGATTCATTGACTAGACTGGCCCAAGATAGGCAGTAGTGGAGAAGCTTTGTTGCTGCCCTATGGGTGTAACGGATGATCAATGAAAAAAAATCTATCTATCTATCTATCTATCTATCTATCTATCTATCTATCTACTTTAGAACATGTACAAAGTGTACATTTTGTTTCGACATTGAAAGGGCAATGTGTCATCAGGTATTAAACACTATTTTTTGAAGGGAGATGGAAAATTCGCTTCCTTATATTGTTAAATTTTGTGTGCGAGGTAAAGGGGGGTAGAGAAAATGAGAGATCCGAATTGGGGATTGTAAAATAGATATTGAACAAAAAGAATGTCCTTTCAAAAAACATTGTCCTTTCAATGTCAAAACAAAATTTATATTTGTAGTAGATTGTAATTTGTACATGTTCTAAACTATAATTTTAATAAATATTCATAGCTCTATTTCTATATTGAGCACGGTTTTAAATTAATGTTTTGAACGTTGTTAATATTTTCTACGTTCCTTATTCACTTGGTTGGTTGTTTTGTTTTTATGGCATATCAACCTCGTCGGTTCATTTATTACCAACTAAATTTTATTTATTTATTGCTGGTAATAACTTTTTCTTTCAACAATTTATTGTTGTTTTTATATAAGTTTTGTGTCTAGTAATGCTTTTTTCTTTTCGAGTATCAAGATTCATTAGGGTTTGATTTTTTTAAGGGGCAGTGTCCCCAAGTCCTACCCTTGTTATTTAACCCATAACTGGACGGAAGGGACGGATTAATGCCTTTCCCAAGGGTACTAGTGCTTAAGTGAATGCAGGGTATTCAAATGGAATTCAAACTCGGCTCACCGATTTCTCTTTCCGAGCCGATATCCACTTAATCACAACGCACATCCGTCACTAAACTCTTACAGCACCTGGTATTCCCAAGCGGTCACTCATCTAAGTACTGACGAGTCTCTATTCACTTGGATATATATATATATATATATATATATATATATATATATATATAGAGAGAGAGAGAGAGAGAGAGAGAGAGGGGAGGTAGGAGGAGAGAGAGAGTGAAAGATAGAGTCGTTGATGTCTGTTGGAGTCAGCCCACTGAAACCAAAAAGTGCATCTGTGTTAAAGCAAACGTAATGCTTTCGGCTGAAAGTTGAACTCTGCATACGAGTTTCATTTTCGGCGCAGATAACCACTATGCTACGACCATATCTGGACCATCATAAACCTTCAATATATATTTATTCTATTTTGTTAAGTTTGCCACGAGATTGAAGAAATGAGCACCTCCAGTCTGGATCGAACATTTACAGCAAAATCGTTTGCTCGATTTGCAAGTTCCTAAGGTTAGATTTGTAATTCCGGGTGAAACATAACGAGGTATTTTCTGAATATAGAAAGGGAACATGTTCATGCTCCGTTTCATAAATTTATATTTTATCTGACACAAGGACATAACTGCAGAGTACTTCATGTGGATCCAACTTACTGAATGTGTGATGCGGTCCTCGGCCCGAGTTTTTGATGGATTCACCGTGGTAAACGGAATCACCTACTTTAAACTTTGTTTTCTGAGTTAAAACATTACTCATCGATGGTATTAATTTGTTATTCTTGATCATACGATGTGAAAAACTTATCAGCTTTATTCTTCAACTTTCATTTTTGATTTTAACTTCTTTTTCATTCACTTCTTTTTCTTTCACTTCTTTTTCGTTCACGTCTTTTTTATTCATAATTTTTATCAATTTTTGCTTTGTATTTTTTTTCGACCCAGTCTTTTTGGGGTTTATTTTATTTTATTTCTGTTTCATTTTTTCTTTATTTTTTCTCAATTGATTGCCTTTCTATATGAATGTTTTTTCATATTTATTTTTACCTTACTTTTTTTCGTTTCCTTCCTGATTTGTGTTACTTCAGCAATGTTGCGTAAGGCGCCGGCAACATCAAAGTCAATTAGTCATAAAAATAAAACGCACCAAAAGAATTTCTCGGTTTTTCATCAAAGTGCTGTCTTTCTGAAATAGCGACCCAACTTCGCTGTTTCCATTTCGCCGAACGTAAAAGAAAATAATAATAATAATAATGTTTTTCTTTCTTCCTTTTTGTTATCTTTTCTGAATTACTTACTTTTATTTTTTCCTACTTCCTTCCTTCCTTTTCTCTCCCTCTTCTTTCTTTCTTTCTTTCTTTCTTTCTTTCTTTTATTTCCTCTTCTTTAGGTTTTCTTTCTTTCTTTCTTTCTTTGTTACTTTTATTTCCTCTTCTTTAGGTTTTCTTTCTGTTTCTTTCTTTCTTTCTTTCTTTCTTTCTTTCTTTCTTTCTTGCTTACTTTTATTTACTTTTCCTTAACTTTTCTTTCTTTCTTTCTTTTATTTCCTTTCCTTCTTTAGGTTTTCTTTCTTTCTTTCTTTCTTTCTTGCTTGCTTACTTTTATTTACTTTTCCTTAACTTTTCTTTCTTTCTTTCTTTCTTTCTTTCTTTCTTGCTTACTTTTATTTACTTTTCCTTCAGTTTTCTTTCTTTCTTTCTTTCTTTCTTTCTTTCTTTCTTTGTTACTTTTATTTCCTCTTCTTTAGGTTTTCTTTCTTTCTTTCTTTCTTTCTTTTATTTCCTCTTCTTTAGGTTTTCTTTCTTTCTTTCTTTCTTGCTTACTTTTATTTACTTTTCGTTCAGTTTTCTTTCTTTCTTTCTTTTATTTCTTCTTTAGGTTTTCTTTCTTTCTTTCTTTCTTTCTTTCTTTCTTTGTTACTTTTATTTCCTTCTTTAGGTTTTCTTTCTGTCTTTCTTTCTTTCTTTCTTTCTTTGTTACTTTTATTTCCTTTCTTCTTTAGGTTTTCTTTCTTTCTTTCTTTCTTTCTTTCTTTCACTTTTGAAATACTTTTTATATTTCTCCAATCTTCTTTTCGTTGACTTTCTATGGATTTTTCCTTTCTTACGCCATTTTCCCATCCTTAGTCCATTGTTTTCTTTATTAGTTTGTCTGAATTTTTCTTTTCTTTTTTCTTTTTCAATAATGCTTCCTCAGATCTTCGAACTCTTCCAATAACTTCTTTCCCCATTCTCTCTCTCTCTTTTTCTATCTCTCTTCATCATTACCTCTCACCTAAAACCTGCTTTTCCCAACCCAACAACCTCGTAACCTTACTCAAATCTACCATCTCCCCACTTTAAGCACTGTAGTCGTTGAATCCTTCCTCACTGATTGATATGGTCGCCGCTTCCCTTTTATCAAGACCAGGAATGCAGGTGTTTTCTGATTCTCTTCAGTAATTAAAATTTAAATTCTTAACACATCAAATGTTTCCCGCGCTATACCGATTGGCAGAAAGATTTTTCATTTGTCGAAGTTTAATTTCGTCTCATCTTCCATTTATTATTAGACCCCCAGCCCTGCGCCGTCTGTCCATTTTCCGCCTTCAATGTCAACTGAGCATCAACTTCCTGCTTCGCATTCAGAAATGTTCATTTATCAGTATACGTTTGCATCTTTCTTGCAGTTTCTATTCTAACTGCAATTTTAAATTAAACCGAGAAAACATTTTAAAATTCACAAAATAAATAAATCACATCAGTTTGTAATGTCGCCAATAAAAATCGATGAATCAATAACGAGAGGAAAAAATTTTCAAAATAGAAAAAATAATCTCTCAAGTAATTTTTACTTGAAATTCAGTTTTATATCTTTAGAGTAACAGAGATTTTGATGTTGTTTGTCCTTCTTATGCTAACTAGACTCCTGAAGCATGTTTTTATCTTTTTTCATTTTTGGCAAGAGGCTTTATAAAAATTTATATTAATTACTTTCACACAAAACGCAATACCTAAAGATTAAAATTAATTTTTACAAATGTAAAATGCTTCTTAAAGCTTTTGATTTCGTTTTAATTTCAAGCTATTAAATTACATTTAATATTTCCAATAAGCAAAATACTTTACTGGTATTCAAAAACTAATTTAAATTGACTGAAAAAAGTTTTCTTTTGCTAAAATAGCTAATTATCACCAATCACAATGCAATTGTCTTCATTAAAAAATCTTCTAGAAATATATGATTTTCTGAAACTGAAAATTTAAGGAATATCCGCTGATTTAAAGTATAGTTAATTTGTTTTGAAACGCATATTATTTACTTTAATTTTAAAATATCACATAAATGCATTTTTAAAAAGACAGTAATTGCGTTTTTAACTGACGTACTGAGTTGTGCTCGCGTGCTTGACAATGTGATGTTTTATGTAATGCTGTTATACGGGGGCGTTATTTGCAAAATATAATTGAAGAAAATGATGTGACAGCCTTTTTTATATAGTTCTTAAGCACTCAGTAATCTTAGAAATTTAGGAAATATTCTCCGTAATCTAACGTTTTATTGAATACTAAAAATTTTGTCTATAATTTTATTATTATGGGTATTGCTCTTAGTTAGGTACCTCCACGCATTTTCGATACCTAAATTTAAATCGAAATTTTAAAATAAGTAAGTTATTTTCAAGCTTTAACATTAGCTTTAATTGAAAGCCAAGAGATTACATTTTAATTCCAGAAAGAAAAATACATTGGTGTATTTTAAACCAAAATTATATTGATTTTAATATAATATTTTTCTGAATTGAAAAAATAAAATTTAAATTTCCCCCCATTTTTGTTTGATCGACACATTACGTAAACAGTACGTAAACAGTAGCCCAATTTCTGTTTTAATAATCTTGCAAAAATAAAATATACCTAGCTGACAAGTCATTTAAGTCAATTTTTAAAATTCAAACTTACCTTTATCTGATTTCAATCAAGTAATAATTGCTTACTGCCAGAAATTTACAATAAAAAGCCTTTTAACTCCGGTAGCCCTATTTTATCTGCGTTATGGGGGTGACGAAAAATATGACAGCTGGAATTTGTCAAGAACGCTTAAAGGGTTGCGACCAAAATTTCAATTACGTTAAAACATAAAATTTTCAAATTTTAATTCCTTTTTTTCTAAAGTTTTAACTAAATAGTAAAATTAAAAATTTAACTTAATATTTTCAGCAATTATATAATATTTTATAGAATTTTAGTTTAGATTTATAGCCAGACATTTGAATATGCCTTCTTAATAAATAAAAATTAAAATATTTAAATTTAAAAAAAAAATAATTTTAATTTAATGAGAAAAAAATGAATTTAAAATAACCGAACTAATTTATATTATGTTATTTATTAATAAGTTATCTTTAAGTTCAAGGCATGGTAAATATATATAATTTAATTTTTATGGAAACATGTTATGACTCCTATGGAACATCGTACTTAATCAAATGGAACATTGTACTTAATCAAAATGAATATATTTACACACACAATATTTTTTAATTAATTAAAAATATTTCTGCAAAACAATTTGTATTAAACTGTTCACTTTTGATAGGATATAATCATAAGTTCTTAACTAAAAAGTCTACTCGCAATTATTTCTTTGAAGATTTTAAAAATATTTTTTAAATTTTATATATTATTAAATTATTTAATAATGAAAAAAATAAAAAAATGAAAACAATTCTTTTAAAATTTTATTATTAATTGAAAAAAATGTTTTCTGAGTAAAATGTCCTCAATAGTTATTATTTATTCCAGCAATTAAAAGCTTATCAAATTAAATTATATCAGAGTTTTATTGCATTTTTTATTTAACTCTTTGGAGAAGGTTTTAGGATAATGATCGCAGACTTAGAATAATAAAAAAATAAAAATAGATTATTTATATTTCCCAATAAGTCCTGCGTTTAACTAATAAAACAGAAGTTAGCCATCAGTATAAAATTTATTAAGAATTCATGGATTTACGTGGAGTGGGTAACAGAGGAAAAAAGATTTTATTAAGATTTTAAAAAAATAATAATTTCAAAAATAGTTTAATTCATTTGTGAATGAGTACTGAAAGTTTCATTAAAATCAGACAATTATTTGATTTTTGTGTTTGTAACCAAAACAAATGGGTAATGCAATCATTAGGTTTCCATTTTAAAACAGTTGTAACGTTTCTTTAGCCGCTAACTCAAATCAAAACAAAACTTTCTGACAAAAATTCGAAAATGTCAGAAGTGATTAAAAATTACTTTTATGTTTCCTCTAAATAATAATATAAACATTTTGAAGGAAAAAGTTTGTTTTATTAAGTTTGGGACCTTTTTTTATTCATACTATGCTGTTTTGTTATCGATTTGACCGGAGGTACTTACTCTTATTTTCTGATTATGTTGCTATGGTCGCCATAAATAATAAATAAGACATGTTTATACATTAATAAAAAAAATTAAAATCATTTAAAAATATTAGTGTTTGTTGGTCTCTATTGAGCTTTTTAATTTATGATGAATAAATATAGTTTTCAATTAATGATATTATTGAAATAGCTGAAAATAATAAAAAATTTGAAAATTTGAAAACTTTATAAGTCTATCTAATTATTATTTTAAAAATCTGAAAACAGTTTTTGTAAATATTTATTATAAATCAAGAAAATATTTACCTAGAGAAAGTAGTGCCCTTAATATATCTTTTTTATAAAAGTAATTAAAATATTTTTTAATTAAATAATGTTATAGTTTTATTGGATTTTTATCTTGTGATTCAGAGCACATTTTCGGTGAACGGAATTTCATTTTGGCAAAGACAAATTGATGATTTAAATTTTTCAATGAATATGAAGATGAAAATCTGGAATTTTAATTTTTCAAAATTTCATAAAATGTAGTAACCAAGGATTAAGAGATGTAAAAAAATATTTTTACCAAGATTTTCTAAAAAAAACATTTTATCTTTTTATTGTGAATAAGTCCTGAAAATTTCATTAAAAGACGAAAATTATTTAATTTTTGCATGAGTTTTCAAATTTGTGTGCTTTATTTTTTTTTTTCAAAAACGACACTAAATTTTCCATAGTAATAATCTTTGGCCAATCTGCAGACACAAAGATATAAGATTTTTAACCAAAATTTCTAACGCCCGACAGAGAATTAAGAAACTGAATAAAATAATAAAAGACTTCAGTCTTTCCTCTTAATAATAACATAAATATTTTGACGATAAAACATTTTTCTTATTCATTTTTTCATCTTGCTCTGGTTTTTTTTTATAGCGAATTTTTCGGAGGTAAGTAATTTAAATTATTTACATTCAGACTAATTACTTCATATTTGTTAATATTATCACAGTATGTCTACCGTTGTGCTCTCCGACGACTATGAGGTGTATGTCGAGCCGACTAACCTTCATGCAGTTTAGAAGTGAGCACTTTCTAATAGCCTAGTAGATTAAAAGAATGGTTAATGAATTTAGCGTCATACTAATTCAAACCCATAGCACAGAGAATGAAAACTTAGATTTTGTGGAAACAGAGAGAGCAATAATTATACAGTTCAAATTACATTAGAACTTGTTCAGAGATCCCTAGACATGATCAGTGAAACGGGAACACTCTCATACCCTAAAATAAATAAAGGGTTTAGTTTGAAATTCCGTGGAGACTATCTGCATCATTCTGTTCGTGACACATATCTTTGCTTAAGCATTCAACAGCCAGCTTCTGTATCCGAAAGTGTTGTCCCAATGGAAAATCAAACACAAAAAGCCATATATATACATACAGGAAAGCGAAACGTCTCTTGTAGTAAATCAGGCGCGAGAACGGAAGGCATCAGTCTCGATGACAGGTGGTTCAAATAATTAGGATCTTCACCGGAAAGTTAGAAAATTAAATTTGTTAGCATATATTAGTCTAACCAGGGACACTTCGACGTGGGGTAATGGTTAGCAACCTTGTTTCACGAGAGCAATTTCGACAGCAGTTAGTTCGGTCATGTGTCACATCTAAGCTTACCATACGTACGGCACGCGTGGTATTCAATGTAATAATGCTTTTCAGTCGAAAGCGTTCTACCTAAAAAAAAATAATTTGGTAAAATAGTAAAAATTTTATAGCCAGCATCACACGCATCGTTAGAATATTTATTGTTTTCTTTTTGCCCCTAGCAAGGCTGAAACGCCACTGATGCGTACGGGGTTATAATGAGAGAAGTAAGTACAGTAGTGTCTATGAAAGGATAATTAATAGATGGGAATCAAGGAGATAGAAGATGGCAATTGAAGTTGTCTTTAAACATTCGGGGATCCTGCTATCAGGAAGGAAGCAAACGGAAGGGCGTTCCACAGACGGGAAGTGCGGACAAAACCTGTTAGAGTAGAGAAGACAGTTACATTTAGCTATTTCAAGGATAAAAGCGTGAGACCGTCAAGCATGCGTAAAGTGATGTCAGGAAATCAGGGAAAGACCTGGCGGATCGAATCCAGCCTATTTCACACCGGCGGAATGTGGCTTCCGTCTGTCTCTTCTACAAATATTTTCATAGATTCTGCTCTAAAGAACTTAGGTCAATGGTGCCCTCTCCACAAGAATTTACTCGTGCCACCAGACTGGCAACAAGGTCCCACCATTTTAGAGATAAATCAACCAAATGCAGGCGACAATTTGTCTCTCAGCTTCTTTTGTCGCACTTTCCGCCTGTTGAACTCCCTTCCATATACTTACTTTCCTGACAGTTACAACCTCCAGGAATTCCCATCTCTTATCCACTTGACTCCAGTCCTTTCTACATCACCCCGTGTATCTTGTTCTTTTCCTTTATCTCTACCTTCGCAACTGTCTTCACTCCTGTGGTCACATCCTTCTCTTGCTCTTTCTCTTTCATCCTCTGTAGCTGGTTCGTCTTTCTCTTCACTCTACGCAGGATCGATTATATTCTTTGGATTATGTGGAGGACCTCGAGGTGAATAGCGGAAGCATCCAGCAAGTTATAGCAACAGTATTCAATGCGTGGACAAATGGTAGATTTATAAATGTGTAACACGATTCTGGTGAGAAAAGCTTTTTAGCACGAAACGGTAACCCAAATTTCCTAGCAGTAGATGCAGCTATTGATTTGATATTGTCGTTTCACTTCAAGTGGCCAAAGAAGCGTCGTGTGCTGCTCCCCAGAAGTTTAGCAACAGACATGCAGTTGGCGGACAGAAAACACTCTCTATAGCGTTTAAAATGAAGCAGTTTTGTTTTGGAGACATTCCAAAAAATGTTACCATTATTTTCGCAATATTCAGTAGACTTCAATTCCGTTGGATTTTGTAGAGAACCTCAATATGCATTTACGATATGTGTACGCTAAACATTAATTTTCTTTTACTTGTGATTATTTTCTTTTTTTAACTTACTTTAAGGATAAGATAATATGATTGGAAAAGATCTAATATTAACAAGAGCAAAAACAAAAAAAAAAAACGAAAAAAAAAGAAGAAGGAAAACGAAAGAAAGAGTGAGAAAAGAACTAGTTTACAGTACTTACATTATTCGGACTATTGTCCTCTTCTTTGTTGCCATTTGTACGACGTTTCGGCCGTTGTACGCTCCGGCCTTCTTCAGGTGCTAGGAATTTCGAACCAAACCCTTTATTACAATCACTGGGGCATATCATCCTCATTCCTTGTGTAGTATTAGTAATGACTCGATTGGATCATGAGTTATCTCCCTCTAACCCTGCAAATTACTTGTTCACTACTGCTGTAACATGGTATTCAACTCACAACTCTTTGGGTCAAGTCACAGGAACTAACCAACGTCTATATTCACTAAGCATGTGTTCTTAAAATTCCTGTGTGTATATACCATTTACCTTTATTGTTCATATAGTCTTTTTACAGATATACTCTATCTGAAATCTTATATATATATATATATATATATATATATATATATATATATATATATATATATATCAGTTACTCTCTCACTACACACAAACACAAATACACACGCGCATGTATATATACACGTATGTGTGTGTGTGTGTGTGTGTGTGTGTGTGTGTGTGTGTGTGTGTGCGTGTGTGGCAAATATGGCTTGACAAGTGAGAACATCATAACGGTCTCCTCATGAAATTTCTAAGTCATCATGAATCTGCTTCCCTTAAAGAGAGAAATTTATTGTACTTACCAACGCTGCATCTCCAACCTGATATCGAGCACTTTAAGATAAAAAAACCGTTTGTCAAAATACATTTTATCAGTAAACCCGCTAAAGAAACAACAATCTTGGCGCTAAACATTTTCAAAATTGAACATTATATATATATATATATATATATATATATATATATGTGTGTGTGTGTGTGTGTGTGTGTGTGTGTGTGGGCTGTAACAATATTTCGCGGCACACGTAGCGTAATTAAAATTATTTTAAGAAAAATATTGTCAATTCGCAAATTCGATCTTTTCTTAATTTATTTCTTCGTTCTTTTATTGTTATTCACGATATAACTCAGACAATCGCTATAATGACAGAAATCCAATTTTTGTAAGTAAATAAAATGTTCAAAGAAGAATCCTGCCCGGAAAAAAATTTTAAACGTCAAAGAAGAAAGAAGTTAAACTCAGCACGTCTTTAAATGATTTTTTAGGAAAAAATAGTTTTCTTCGCGTATGAAGTGTATTAGGTTTACATCAATTAAAATCAATAAAAATGGTTTATCATATTTAAAATATAATTTGTCACACCGCTGATGATGAGGAACTAAAAATGTTAGCAAATATTCTTAACAAGTAAGGCAGGCATGATTCCATTATAATTTTTTCTTCTACTGGAGTTGAAATGGTTCTGTAGACGTTCAAACAAATAATATTTGCAAAAAAATATTGCTATTCATTCTTAATTGTTTGAGCAATCTTTAAAAACTAGAGGAAGTCAAGACAATTGCTGTCAAGACGGAAAGTTAACCTCCTGATGGAGAACCAAATGGCAAGCGATTTCTCAATGGCAACTGTTGATAAGAAGAATATCAAAACACGATTTTATCATATCAATAAAAATAGCGCAATTCCTATATTTTTACGATTTTTTATTCCACGTATACAAGCAAACCCGGGTCTGATAGAGTCGCTCATTCCACCTAAAAACTTAATATTGTACGCGTGATATATCTCAAATCAAACAATCCTTAGAAAGTTATTCAGCGATGAGAGAGGGGCAGACTACAGTTCTAATGCTACATATAGGTGATTTAGGGGAAAGTTGTTGGAGACAAGTACGCTACTTGATAACCTTCAGAGTCACATAGTATCCATTTCTAAAGACTGCATTACATGCTGCTCACGAGGAATGACAAAAAGTGGTGTTCCACTTGTCAGAGCTGGTGTAATTTCAAGTAACGTTTGCCAATACAATTTAAAAGAAAATTGTCTTACAAACGTGACTGCTGGAAAGATGACAGAAGCAAATGGCGAATCTAGACAAGAAGACCGTTCTGTCCAAGACATTTGTAATTGAAAAGCGGAATAGTGATATCGCTGCTATCGGTAAGGTTTGCTTTCCAGAAGAAGGAATCCCAAAGTACTCAAAGCATAACAGATCTTATAGTGCAAGGACAGACAGTATATGTATCTTTATAGAGAAGGCGCTATGGTTTGACAAGCAAGTGCCTCTAATCGCACCACCATAACTAGCATGTTATACATGTTATACATGTTATACAGTCACATCCTCAGCATTCAAACATTCTAAATACGATGATTTATCATAAAAAGTAATGCATGTAAGTGCAATTCTACTCAAATGTGTAACAATATTCTGGCGAATTTTTTTTTCGCACTTCTCACTGGTGGAAATCTCTTCCGATTTCTTGATTCCATGCCACCTAAAATCATCGAAAAGTTAAAAGATATTTGCCATCTTCTGTCTCCTTGAATGTTGTTCTTTTATTTTCCTTTCTCTTTTTATCTTTTCAATATCTTTCATTTCCAGTAACTCCTTTGCGGATTGCTTGGGATGAAAAAGCTTCTAATTTAACTTTAATCTATTACACTTCCTGTGATTTTCTTTTTAGTTTTAAAAACCCGCGTTGGAACATTTGAGAAAAGTATATTATTTTTATATTCATAATATCAACTTTTTTTCTAATGTTTATGGAAATTCTGCATTTGATCTAAGTAGATAGATAGGCCAGTAGAGTGAATGGTAATCTTAAAGTGGCAGTAGAAACGCTTTCAGCTAAGCCATAACATTGTAGTTTAGTGCAGTCTCTTAGATATTCAAAAGACTGTTCAAAGTGGGCCCAAAGAATGTGAAGTAGTTACCTATTTTCGAATCGCTTCTGCATCTACCCAAAACTGATATAACACGTAATATGCAAGATTCCTAAATATGACTGTTGCAACCCTCACGGGGTATTCGTTGGATAATGATAAATACTACTCTAATCTACGTCATCTCGTAAATTTCGAAGCGATACATGATTATTGTACTAGACGTTTTCAAAGATTGACGAGACCAAGATAATCACATATGGAAAGGTAGCCTCTTGATGGAGAGCCAAATGAAGACCTATTTCTCAGTGACAACAAATAAACAAACAAGATCAACAGAAACACAGCAACAAAGAGAGATCATGGATCTACACAGTTTCCTGTCCTGTGTATCAGTTTCTAAAATTTGTGTTTTTGTTATCTCTCCTAATCTCTGTTCTGCCAACCATTTTCACAAGATCATTTTGAAGATTATTCGCTGATTTCTTCTGTACATCCTGTTTTCATGTACTAGGACACTTGCGTACCAGACAATCGTGTACCAGGACATTTGCGTCCCTGGACATATGCGTCCCTGGACAATTCACTACCTCAGATAATTTTTGAAGACGTTAAAGGCAATTACCATAAATTTTGAAAAATGCATAGGGTAATAATCTAAAGGATTAAATGAATTTGATGAATCAAATTTTAAAATCTTACAAGTTTATTTTTGTTATAAATGTATTTAAAATATCTAAAAAGTTATAAATTGGGTAGTTTCACAAATTAATCTAAAGTCATGAATGTTATGAGCCATCCCTTTTAAGAAATTTATCTTATTTTTAGAAGTATACTTATCAAATAGCGCCATGATTCTCTTATTCTCAGTTTTAATTTTGGTAACAGAGTTGTTATGTTAACTATCTTTTGCATTTTAGAATAATTAAAAGTTGGTTTACATTTAGCAACTTTTAAGAAAATTTCAAAAAGTTAGCAGAGGTACTCAATTGGCTGGGATGCATATGTCGGGTACGCAACTGTCTGTTCAGCTTATCTTTAGTATGTTCTGTCAGTGTCAATTTTTTAAGCGCTCATTCCTCATTGTGTCTTAGCATCTGTCTTTTTATTCGAATTATTAATAACCTTTTTGCGTTCATTTCATTTACTTTCCATTTTCTATAAAACTTGTTCGGCTCATGTTCTCAGTATACTTCTGTAGGACCACATTTCTGTTACGTTAAGTCTCTGTTTCGACTGTGATGTAATTCTCTAGCATTCAGTCAGTTAAGTGTCATACGTGATACACGCTTTGGCGATCATGTCTCGAAAATGAGATGGCTGACTCGGCAGAGGAATTTTACACAGTAGGTTGCGATTACTTTCTGCGGTAGACTAGTTACTGACCAAAGCTATAGAACCCAATCTGTCCTATTATTTAACCCATAGCTCGAGGGAAGAGACTTATTAATACTTTTCCCAAGAGCATTTGCGCATAAGTGAATACAACGAATTCAAATGGAATTGCCAGTTCCGAGCCGATATTCACTGCGGCGCAACACACATTCACTTATAAAACCGATATTAGAAAAGAGTTCACTACTCTTTTCTTCGTCTCTAACGAGATTTTCTTGTTTATTAATGCTTTGCTGAGCTTTTTGGAAAACACCTTTCACGACACCAAATGCATCGGTGTTGCATTGTTAGAACGCTTCGTAGAGATTTCAATTGTTGTACTTGCTTGATTTTGGTGTGTTTAGTTTGTAATTCACACTTTGTACTGTTGTTTTTTGTTTTTTTTACTTTACACACTACCTTAAAAATATTCAGTAAGGAAACCTCTATCAATTTTATCAATTCTTTATCAATTCTAGAAATGTCGATAGCTAGGTTTGAGAAATTTATTTTCTTGAAAACATTTTTAAAGAGAAAAACATTTATAAATTTTAATCGACAGTAACGCACTTTGGTCAATAAATACGAATGTTTTCTTTTGAATCTTACCATTATCATTATGGAAAATTTGACGTTAGCAATAAGGACAAAGCAGAAAATATAAGTGTTAATATATATTAAGATATTGAAAAAAACAAATAAAAATGAATGAAGATTGAGAAAATCTGAATTCTTGATGAATTAACTCGACAAAATGGAACTGTCAGTATAACAAAAGAAATATGAAATGTCATTATCAATGAGTCTAGATTTAGATATTTCGACACAATAAAAAATAAATATTATCAACATAAAAATAAAGGTATCCATTAAAAAAAAACGCTTAAGGAATAAATTAGAATATATCGGATTAATAACTGAACAGTTCACACACACACACACACACACACACACACACACACACACACACACACACACACACACACACATATATATATATATATATATATTTCCTCCAAAACGGAACCGAAGGTTAGAATCCTCTCGAAGGATTAATATTTTCCTAAAAATATTTCTCGTTTATTCAGGCCGGTAGATATAAATAATTATAATGTTTAATTATATATATATATATATATATATATATATATATATATATATATATATAAACAAAAAACAGAATATCTTCCCAAATACAAACTAATAAAATTTGCCACCACATAAATGCATGCATACACAGGCACACACGTATATATATATATATATATATATATATATATATATATATATATATACAGAGAGAGAGAGAGAGAGAGAGAGAGAGAGATTTATTGCGTATTTGGGTAACAATCTCTCTTTTATACAAGTTTCATTAAAAATGGCAGCCAAGTTTTTATCGTTACGTTTTTTATAAAATTTTTCATATATATATATATATCAGGTTTCATTCAAAACAAGTTATTATCATTAATGTTTTTATAAAATTTTTCATGTGAACACATGAAAAATTTTATAAAAAACGTAATGATAAAAACTTGGCTGCCATTTTTAATGAAACTTGTATAAAAGAGAGATTGTTACCCAAATACGCAATAAATCTCTCTCTCTCTCTCTCTCTCTATATATATATATATATATATATATATATATATATATATATATACGTGTGTGCCTGTATATGCATGCATTTATGTAATAGTATGGAATCAATGATATAATGATTGGCGATATAAGAATCTGTATAAACTGAGGTAGACATAGGGATAGATGTACAAATAGACAGATATGCTTGTGTGTGTATATATATATATGTTTGTCTGAAACATTACAGCGAAAAGCTGAACAAACGTTCTTAATATCCTCATAGAATATCGCGATTGAAAACTTAATAATCCAATGAACTAACTTGTCCAGCCATCATTGGCAGCATCTATTCAAAGAACCCGATATTAGATTCAGAGTCTATAAAATGGCTCTCCATTACGAGGACGGTATTCTTCTTTATCTAGACGGCATCCAGTTTTCTGCATTACTATGGGTTAGATATTAGTCAGTTATCTTACCTCTTAGTACATCTATTGATCACTTTCTTTGCTCCACCAGACTTAAAAAGCAACATTTTTTGTTTATTGTGAATAATGTCTGTTCCGTCCTGTCCCCAAGTGACCAGTTAGCCTAGAGCCGTGTAAAAGAGTAGGGAACATATGAAAAGGTTTGATATGAGACGACATATTCTTGTATTTTATATTTCGTAGCTGCAATGACAATGGCTCAAAATAGTTGTTTAAATTTACATATATATATATATATATATATATATATATATACGGTGTGAAGGATAAATTCAAAATAAATTTAAAAACGAAGATAACACTGCCGTTTCATCTTAACAAGTATATTTACCAAAATTACTCTTAAATATCTTAAAATACTAGAGAGCAAATTCAATATAATTACCATTGGCTTCAACCACAGCCTCCAGACGACTTTGGAATCTATTGCATCTCTCTGGACAGCCATCTTGTTTAATTTGTGAATACTGTTATGATCCTTGACCTCAACTGCGTCTTACACATAATAATCAAGTGCATTGCAATCTGGGGAGTTACTGGCCTGATGTAAGGGGTGATGTGACCCAGAGCAGCACAACCTCTTGAAGGCACTTGATGTAGGCTTCCCTATCGAGTTTGAAGCCCGTGGGAAGAGGAATGGAGGTATAACTTCGCTATCACTAGTGATTGCTCTAAACTCTTATTTTATCATCATTAAACTCACCCAACTCTTTCAGATTCCTCTGCACTGTTCTCACATCGAAATCTATTGAACAGGTTAAGAGGCTCATCCCTTGTTCTCTGTTTAGGATATGGTTTCCGGCTTTCTATTTTCCAATCTTCTCACTTTGTTTTTTTTTTCAATTGGAGTAGATAGATCTATCTATCGCCCGGTTCACACTCCACGCATGTCTATTAAACAAGTTAAGAGGCTCATCCCTTGTTCCCTGTTTAGGATGTGGTTTCCGGCTTTCTCCTTTCCGATCTTTTCACTATTACGTAGCCCCCTGCACATCAGTGGCGTTACCGCCTTGCTCGGGGTGATACGATTAAAAAAAAACACTCTGAAACTCACGTATTTGAGCTTTTAGGGCTAATGTCAAGCAGTAGAGCAACCCGGTCACTACAACTTTCGCCATAACTCCACAACAAATTGGCGACGAAGATCCACAACAGTTAATATAAAAGTAATTTATGTGTTTTTTATTAGTATAGGTTAATTTTTGTTGTGTGTGTGTGTGTGTGTGTGTGTGTGTGTGTGTGTGTGTGTGTGTGTGTGTGTGTGTGAGTGAGTGTGTGTTTGTGCGCGCGATTGTTTGTGTATTTTGCATATATGCCTGTACGTGTGCACATGTGCATATGCCTTGAATATAATAATAGTTTTTTTGTTTTTTTTGATAATTTTCTGGTCCTTTTGTATTTTCTCGTTATCTCTTTACTTTCTTTTCTTTATCTTTCAGCTCAGAATGTAAAAAGATGATGTAACACTGTTATATTCAGTGTCCGACCACTCCCACATATATATATATATATATATATATATATATATATATATATACGTGTTAAATAATAAAATTTTTAAAGAATTAAAAAATTTTAAAAAACTGAAACGTTTATTACCATAATTGTTAATTACCTGAAGAGACATTGTTTCTCAACATTGAAACAAAATGTAGTTTGCACATATTCTAAAATATCAATTATATATATATATATATATTAAAATTGTGTATTTGGGCAGCAATCTCACTTTTATGCAGTTTTTATTGAAAATGACAGACAAGGTTTTATCATTAATAATTTATATATATATATATATATATATATATATATATATAGTATTATTTTTTCCTATTTTTTCAGATTTATCTTTTCCTTCTGTTCTGACAAAAATATCGGAAAATTAAAATAAAATTCAAATAATTCCCATAGACAAACAAATAGAAAAGACAATTTTCCAAAGTATTCTTAATATTATTCTGCGAAGCAAACCGCCAAATCAAACTGACAGCTTAATTAGAATTAAATAGGTGAGGATTTGATTGATCAGTGTCTGAATGCGGTTGGTTTGTTGTGGCGTCACAAGACATAAATTTTCTGTACCACCAATTAAGCCCACTAAAGTGGAAAGTCGAAGTGTATATGAAGTCATATCCAGACGTAACGAGCTGGATAAGTCTGATTAGCATTGATTGTCGCAGTCGAGGAAGATTTTCTGATGTTGAAACATACAAAAATAAAAAACCCGATGATTCCGTCCATAAAGAGCATTATCAACAACACTACCAAATCGAAAAAGCGTATTTTAATCGATTCACCCCAAGCAAGGCAATACTGCCACTCGTAGAAAAAAAGCATAAAGAGGAACAAAATACAAGGGAAGGATAAGAGAAGATTGGTATCAAGGGGATAAAAGATGGCAATTGACGTTGCACTTAAACTATTAAAGATTGTAGCTATCAGCAAAGCAGGTACGGAAGGGAATTTCAAAGGTGAGAAATGCCAGAAATGAAAAGGGTAGAATAGAAGAGGCGGTTAAATTTGACTGTTATCATTTTAAAATGGTGAGATCTAATTGCTAGACTAGTAGTACGAGTAAAGTCGTGTAGAGTCGACACCAGGGAAATAAGCTCGTCAGAGCAGAAACAGTAAAAATATTTGTAGAAAGGCCAGAGGGAAACCACATACCGACGGCGAAAAAGTGGCTGATGTCGAGTCAAAACTACCCATAAAAGGACGTTTCTCCGATCACTACAATCTTAATCTATTCAAGTTTAAAATTAACCGTTATCTTCTTCATGAATCTATATAAATCGTGGGCGGACAGTTCGCTGAAAGACAATTCGCCGACAGAAAATACACAGACATGACAATTGGTCGACGCTTTACGTCTTTCTAAGCTCAAGCTCTCTTCCAGTTTCTTTCAGAAACTGTCGGCGAACTTTCCCTGGTGTTGATGGATGCGAGTATTTTGAAAGCGTTCTGCTAATTACATCATCGGCTGTTGCCAGTCTTGCGTTGCACAGTTTTCATTGTTTGCACCTCTAGTAACTTTTAGATTTTCTAGGAAAAAACTTGAATCAACTGAAATGTGGTTATACAGAAGGATGTTGCGGATATCATGGACTGAGCATGTGAGCAATGGAAAGAGTTTTGGAAAGAATGGAAACGAAATGGAAATTAATATTGAGCATTAGGAAGAGACAGTTGAAGTTCATGGGACACGCAATGCGGAAGGAGTGCTTGGAGAACCTGATACTAACAGACCAGATACAGGGAAAAAGAGACAGATGAAAGCAGCGGATAACATATTTGAACGACCTGAGCAGGTGAATTACAGAATTGGGGTTGCGTAATGTTACGGGAGAAAGCGTGCTAAGAGCCACCAAGGATAGGGAGAAGTGGAAGGCCATGATCGCCTACGGACAAGGCAAATAGAAGAAGAATTTCAGTCAACAATATAGGCTTATCCCACAAGTAAAACTTTCTGTCTCATCGTTATCTCTTGAAAAACTTGATGATGGCTTAGAAAGAATGTTTTAAAAAATGAAAAGTAGATGAGAGCTTGAACTTAAAAAGACTCATGTGTCGACCAATTGTCCTGTCTGTGAAAGATCCGTAGGAGAATTGTCCATCGACTAATTGCCTTTTGATAGATTTTTCTCAGGGAATCAAACTGATGTGTACTTCCTGTCTAATCCTCAATCGGTAATTTACTGTCAAAACGGAAGTAATGTGTAGCAACTGTATTACTATATTGTTTTCTTGTATTTCTTTCTTCATATTTACGTTTTAATGTACACCAAGTCAAAAAAAAAACTATTTCCGCAGATCATTTTGGCTTGCAAAGTTTAATGGCAAAGGTAAATAAATTTAGATTTGTGTCCTGTTCAAACACTTCCAAATATTGCATAACGAGGTAAATAGTCTCATAAGAATGTAGATATAGTTTCTTTGTAAAAATATGTCTTTCTTCCTGTTGTGAGGTCTCTCCTTTTTTGTGAGGATGGACTCTTATAGAGTACATATATACTCCAGCTATGGGTAGATCCGAGAGATACCGAAAGATATCGGAACATACCGGAAGATACCGAGGTTTCACGGAGAATACAACGTCAGTAATACATAGTAGCTCTGAGCTTCACTCAGTAAGAAGATTATTAAACAGCACCCGTCAGCTTCCGACGTAGACATACTAAACATACTACGGCTTCACTTTAAAGAGTTGTATTCATATTTCGTACTAAATCGTATTCCTGGATTACTAACCTTCGTTCAAGTTTGTATCATTACGTTAATATACTTATTTTTCTATCTCAACTTCTAGTTGTTGTTTCTTTATTTGTACGCTTCCCATTCCCGGAATCCACAATACTTCCCTTCTTTCCTTGTAGTTAGCGTTATAGTATTTTTACTATACCAGCCATAAACCCGTCAGTTTACTTTTGAAAGTTTTTCATGATACAAAATGATGAGGTAATAATGTTATCAATTTATTATTGATTACGCATATTTTAATTTGTATTTTCAATACAAGTTATTGTAATAATTAGTACGTTATACAGTATCATTTAAATGTAACGCAATAAGAAAATAATAAATGGAAATTTTTCCAGAATTTAAGAAAAAATGTGCTGCTTTAAATTATTTGCTTAATAAAACATAAACAAAAATCTAGTGATAGACGTTAAATTATCAATCAACATAATTTCAAAACGAACAATAAATGAACAACACCAGAATGACATAGGCTTGTAATTGTTGAAGGACTATAACAGCTTTAATTTGAAATATCTCTTTAATGCTAACATTGCCCTTCAGGAAAATAGTGTACTTATTTGAATGGCATTGCAAACTGATATGAGACTAAAGACTTTCCATTGAAGTAGGTTTGCCCCGGGGTGACAATTTATACCAATTTTAGTATATACTATATTATTTGTTTTTCAAAGGTAAAGGTCATTTCAAAAAAACAAAAACAAAATAATACGAAAACTAAATAAAGATAAAACAAACAACAATCGTCTGCTTAGAGAAATTCATGTTTATGAAAATATTTTATAGTATAGGTGCTTCTTTGTTGCCCACTTTGTTTTATTTTTATATTTTACATACTTAATATTAAACATTATTTTAAAATACGTAACGGCGGCAAACCAGCATGCATCTACAGTATGGCTCACCCTGTACAAAGCCATTTAAGATAAAAGGTTATGTTAAGGGGTAGATTATGTGTATAGGAGGGAAGTTAATGGTTGACACTAGACTTGCGGAGGTCAAGATTGTAATGATCGGGGAAACATTTTCTTGGGAATCTTTTACATAGGACAGTGAATCGCGAGGAAAAACTGTCTGAGAGTAACTTACTTCTCGCCGCTGAAAAAGGAAGGAGTATCGGTAGTTTGCTACTGTGTAAATGTCATGGCTGGTCCGAGCCGTGAATTTCAGAGCTGGTGGAATCAGCAATTCAGCCATGGACTTACTTTCGTAGCAGTAATAAAGCAGTGAGACACTCGACACATCTCGTCTTGGCGAGAGAAGGAGTGCGGAAAATAATCCTTCTTCAACAGGAACTCGATGTTTTCAAGACCTGAAAGTGACTGGTCAGCTCCCGTACAAATATAGCAACAGTACTGCTCTTATAAAAGAATCAAGTACTTACTGGAGTTGGACATCCATTCAATTTGGTGTCAATCTGGACACTAAGTAGGGAATGATCTGACGTGCCAAATAGTGGGGAGGGCAAACGTTTGCAGAACATTTGTGAGAGCAGGATGTTAGAAAGATTTCGAGCAGGTTTAGCCGCTGTCTCATCGTATATGGGACACGGGTGGGTTCTTCAGTGATCAAGTTCATTTGCGATGGCGGATCCTCTGCAATATCTGCCTTTCTCGTCAGTTTTCTTCGAACGGACTAACCACTTTTTGGCTTTAGAGTCATTGAAAATGACCTGTCATGTTTCTCCCACCGTGAAATTAGTGCTAGATCGGGTGTGAAATTTGCCCGAGGGATGTTTGATTAGAATATTTTCAATACTCTCTGATATTCGATCGAAGATTACCGGCATCTTTATCTTGAAAAACGAATACGCAGCAAAGACGAGTATGGTACAATGGATAAAAGCCACGCGGAAACACGTATACGGGAGATCAGAGTACTCGCTTTATATGTCCCTGCCACAGGGAAACACGTCTTTGATGTAAGCATCGAGCCCATGACTGTACAGATTAAGGTGGTCGTATTTTGCTATAATGGTTAAGGATTGTGAGCTCCTGCAATGGGATTGAGGCATTGATACGCGTACCATGAAGTCACTTGACACAATATTCCAGCCATGCTGATAATGCTTTTCAGTGACGCATGCGCATAACATCTTTTCTATCAAGTACTTGCCAAACGTCAGAGAGATTTGTTCATAAAAAGTTTTAATGTAATGTAGTGAATTGTATAATATTGGTTGTAAAATGAATATTGGAATTTATTTAATAATGTTATTACAACCTGTGTTTATTATTTTAATACACTAGTTTTATTTAATAGTTTTTAATAGTTTTAATATAATATGCAAGTATATGTTTATATAGACGGATTGATATGAGAACGCGTTTTGAAAACAAATACTTAATTATCTATTAAAATGTCGTAAAAGCAGCAAAATGACCCTAGCTAAAGAACCTCTTGTCTAAACTTAATCAAAATCGGTACTGCACTAGGGAGGTATTCATGATACAATATTTTCATAAATTTTTCATGGTGGTATATATCGCTTAGTATTATATAGATCTTTTAAGAATTCATGGTGTTTAGCTCATCATCAGAACATTTACTAACGCGTAAAATACAAATAGTGTAAATACTGAACACATTTTTCATCCGGACACATATATAAAAGTTACACACTTTTAGGAATATATTTCAGTAATATATCTTTTCTCGAAATAGGTAATTTTTTAAAATATATTATATTAAAAAAAAACGAAAAAAGCAATGGATACATTATATATTTATAACTGCTTATATTGTGTAGAAATGCGGCTTAAACAAATAATTTATTTTGAAGCTTTCATCTGCAATACCTTTCTGCCTGTGTGAAACGTGATAGCTGTCGTGGCTATATTAACCTGAACAATATTTCGATTAAAGTTGTATTAATAACACTTTTCCTGTCTCGCTTTCGTAATGATGATATAAGCGGTGATCACTGTTACACAGACGAAATCTAAAGCAGACATAATGATAAGGGTGGGCAGGAACTGCTCTTTGATGGAACCTGATAGGGTGAGTAATGTAAGTGGTCCTGTGATCTTAAAATCTTTCAGTGATTACAAATAGTCTCCATAATTGTGTCGCATTGTCACTTCTCTTACGACAGAGCTGTTTACAATTGCTAGGCTTTCGCGCTTTCACTAATTCTTCAACTCACAAAACCTCTATCACATTTGCCCTGTCTGGCACAAGGTTAATATATATATATATATATATATTACAAGGTTATATATATATATATATATATATATATATATATATATATATATATATATATATATATATATATATATATATATATATATTTATATATATATATATGTGTATATATAAAGAGAAAGAGCGAGTACAAAAAAGAGAGCAGGAGGGAGTAAATACATATATGTATATAGGTATGTATCTAAATGTAGAAGTCACCGCATTTTTATAATGTTGATTCTCGGCCTTTTGGCTGAGATCAAAGTGTAGTGACCAGAAAAGATCAATTCTGTACCTAGTTACCGCGTAAGCGAGGGTTGGGTATTATTTGGCCAATAGCCTGAGCGTACGCATTCGGGTTTTCTACGTTAAAAACAGTCCTTGTGTCATATCTCACTCCAGTGGGAGAGTTAAATAAATAAGTATCAGCGGATGGCTTAAAAGGTTGGCGAAAAACAAATTGTAATTTCTTACAAATATTAGGAGAGTATAGACTTCTCAAGTCGTCAAATGTCCGCGTAAATGTGTTACGTAGGATATGCATACTTTATTTATTCATTATAGTTTTAGTTAATTTTCCAAATAGTTGCATCCTCATCTGTACATCCACTTCAAAAAGTGCGCTCTTCATCTCATTGGCACACCACCTTATATCCTGATTGTGTTGATAAAAGTATATATTTTTAGATAGGTACTTCCACCCATTTTCTATACCTAAATTTAAATTGAAATTTTAAAATAAATAAGTTATCTTTAAGCTTTAAAATTAGCTTTAATTGAAAACCAAGAGATTAAATTTTAATGCCAGAAAGAAAAATACACTGGTGTATTTTAAACCGAAATTATATGAATTATAATCTAATTATTTTCTGAATTGAAAAAATAAATTTTAAATTTTTCATTATTTTTTATTGATCGACACATTACGTAAAATGTACGTAAATAGTAGCCAAATTTGTTTTAAAAATCTTGCAAAAATAAAATATGCCGAGCTGACAAGTCATTTAAGTCAATTTTTAAAATTCAAACTTACCTTTATCTGATTCCAATCAAGTAATAAATGCTTACTCCCAGAAATTGAAAATGAAAAACATCTTAACTCCGGTAGCCCTCTTTTATCTGCGTTATCGGGGTGACGAAAGATATGACCGCTGGAATTTGTCAAGAACGCTAAAAGGGTGGCGACCATACGGGCCTAAATTTCAATTTGGTTAAAACAAAATTTTCACATTTTAATTTCTTTTTTTTGTTTTTTAATAAACAGTAAAATTAAAAATTTAACTTAATATTTTCAGCAATTATATAATATTTTATAGAATTTTAGTTTAGATTTATAGCCAGACATTTGAATATGCTTTCTGAATAAATAAAAATTTAAAAATTTAAATTTCTTTTAAAATAATTTTAATTTAATAAAAAAAAGGAACGTTTCGTAAGAAAAACAACCCTTGATAAACGTGATCATTTAATGATAAGTCTCAAAAATAATGTTTAAACAAATCATTTCCAATTTTCGGTTGTTTATAATCAAGTTTCGTTAATCTTCATTAATTTCCGTAACACGTTTACATTTGTTGACATTACGATACATTTCAGATAGGTACCTCCACTTTTCAGTATAAATTTTCAATACCTGATTTTAAAATAAAATTTTAAAAATAAATAAGTTATATTTTAGGTTTAAAATTAGTTTTAATTGAAAGTCAAGAGATAAAATTTAATAATTCCAGTAAACAAAATACACTGGCGTATTTTAAAGTGAAATTATATTGATTGGAATCTAAAAATTTTAAGATTAAAAATAAAAGAATTAAAAGTACCGCCATTTTTTTTTATTGATTGACACATTTGTAAACAGTAGCCACATTCCTGTTTTAAAAATCTGGCAAAAATAAAATATACGTAGCTGACATGTTATTGAAGTCAATTTTTTAAGTTAAAAATTACCTTTATCTGTTTTCAAACTATGTACTTTCTTACTCTCTGAAATATTTGCTATAACACTTTATCAGTTAAGGTAATCCGATATACGCTGGCTATCTCAAGTGTCGAGTGACATAATGACAACCGGAAGTTATAAACAATGCTAAAGTAGAGAGGCCGAAGGCGACAAAATCATACGAATGTAATTTTTTATGTAAGGGAAGACACCCCTTTAATCACGTGACCTTTTAATGATAAATATCCCGTACGGCCATCCGTACAAAGAAAGATACGGGCAGTAAAAATGCACACAATTAAAATGTTTTAATTATTTTAAAAATCCATTGGCTTAATCATTTGTATTAAGCTTTTAAATTTTCGATTAGTAATTGTAGTCCTCATGCATTAATTAAATACCCTAGCCCACCAAATAGAGTAAGAAATTTAACAATAATTTTTAACCTTTTTATGTATAATTTTTAAATATAATTAAAAATATTTAAAAAATGAAATTAATTCTTGTAAAAATTCATTATTCATTGATTTTTTTTTCAGACTCTGATACGCTTAATTTATATTGTTCATAAAAGCAATCAGAAGTTTATCCACATAAAAATTGGCATAGTTATTGCATTTTTCGCAATTCGGACCTTTTTATTAGAAAAAGAGCTGTATTGGAGAAAAAGAAAACTGTTGATTAGCATTCCCCAATGACTCCTGAATTTAATTATATTAGGACTATATGGAGCCAAAAGTCGATTTTTTAAGCATTTGTCGAAATTAATTAGTGTGTGTGTGTGGGGGGGGGGGTAACATATGTAAAAAGAAATATTTTTGCCAATACCTTATACAAAATAATTGTTTCACCATTGATTTCGGTCAATTAGGAATAAGTCCTAAAAAGTTCATCAAAATCTGACCATTATTTGATTTTTGCGAGAATTTCGCAATTAATGTGTCTTTCAGTGTCAAAAAAGTGCATTGTGCAATATTACGTGTTTTTTTACTAATTAACGTTGCGGCAATTTAGGTCTCGCACTTACGTAAGAAAAAAAACAGACTTTCTACAAAAATTTCGAATGTGTTTGAAATAATTAAAAAATTGAAAAAAATATTTAAAACATTATTTGATCTATCCTCTTAATGATAATATAAACATTTTGCCGATAAAACATTGTTTTTATTTAGTGTTGGGGCCTTTCCCTTCATACTATGCTGTTTTTTTCAGCGATTTTGTGGAGGTACCTAACAGAGCTGTTATGGTTGTTGCGATGAATCGAAAATTGCGTTATATAGGCTTGATTAAAACCTCGTTTCGACTGATGGTCACTCGTGGTCGAGAGGTCTAAGACGTGCCAGGTCACATGGTAGCTTTATCTATGTGTATAGGGAACAGGGGTTCGAATCCTGCCGAATGAAACACATTTTCGTAATAAAACTTTATCGTAAATAATCAGGCCGGTAGATATAAATATATAATACTGTTTAATTAAAAACAGAATACCTACTTAAATACGAGTATCAATCAAAAATAATGTTCAAACAAATCATTTCAAATTGTCGGTTGTTTATAAGCAACTTTCTTTAATCTTCGTTTATATATATATATATATATATATATATATTAGTCATACATATACAAGCTTTTTCGCTGTATCACAGCTCACAAGTGTGGCTAGACATATCCACTTGCTTCTGGCCGGGATGGAAAGGATTGATTTGGTGTTAGTCGGAGTCGCTACCCCCCTAAGCCATAAGCGTATGGAACCAGAGAAAGGAAATTTTAACATGTTGTATATAAGCAGTGTATACACACGCCAGTCTCCTAAAGAACTATATATATATATATATATATATATATATATATATATAAAGGAAAACTCAACACGTTATTTAAATTGGTTATGAATTATAATTCATTTCATTCAGCTTAATTAGCTCATCTCATCAGACCACAGAATATTCCTTCCATTTTGCCGGAATAAGCCTTTTCTTTAACTGATGAGAAAAATAAAAAATAAAAATAAAAAAAAGAAGGAAAAAAGAGAAAAAGGAAAAGAGAGTCAGGACAAAGGCGTCGGCGTCAGATCAGCTGGGGAGATTCAGACCAGTCGTGAAGATGCTGACCGCTAAGTCATTAACCGCTTATTTCTAATTCCATGGATACGTGTGTATGTGTAACCCCATAAATTAACCCACCCATGTACACTAACATATATCCATATACACATATACACACATCCCCACATACACATACAAATGTGACTATGTTTATGCTTATACATACTTACCGACCTACGCTTTTTCATGTCTACATACGGATCTTGCGTTCGTATACTCACATATATACATTTCATAAAGACGGAATTTCCGCGTGTATAAATAGTGTTATATATATATAAGTATGCTAGTAATTCTCACACATACTCCCAAAATACGCACATATTTACATACTTACATACACCCTACCATCTATACGTATATATAATCATAAATGTGTTTTTCATACATACATTCATCTATTTATATCCTCATACAATTATTGTGTTCACACACTCGCGATTTTATGAGGAGCGGATCTAATATATATTGTAAAATATATAGTAATTCTCATACATACTTTCAAAATACGCATATATGGATGTGTATACATGTGTGCTTTGTTCCGCTCCTCATAAAATTGCGAGTGTGTGAACACAATAACCGAAAGAGAGTTTCAGGGGAAGAAAATTTAGCAAAAATGATAAAAATAAACTTACGGACATGAATATTCAGTAACCTTACAGTCACTTGATCATAAGAAAGAACTCAAGGATTGTAACTGGTATGAAGATTCATCAGAATATAATCGCGATAAATAACGAAGAAGCTTAGACAATCAACACTTAGATCGTTGAAAGAAAGAAAAAATATTAACAGAAAGTGCCTCCGCCTTACTTTTACGGATACTCTTTTATTCCACAACATGGCTCATTGAATCTTCCCATTACAAAAGGAAAGTTATTTAAAATTCAGATAAGCTTATGGCTTTTATTTCTCTTTCAATTATTCACAGATTTTATCTGACATCAACAAATTATTTATTAAATCGAATGAAAGGAGCCATTTGTTTACCTGTCATCCATTTTGTTTCAAACTATACCACAAATTTAGCCGCTTGCATAAAATATTTGTGGTTTTATCGATTAAGGAATCGACTCAATAAATTTTATTTTCCTCCAAACAAAACAAAGGCTATCAGGCGTCATTTTAATTTTCAATAGTTATCTTCAAGAAAATGCATTGATTCTTATTATCTGCAACGTGGAAATAAAAGTGAATAGAAGGCAAATATTTTTTTAATACAAATTCAAATTTTAAAGTCATTATACCGAAATATAGCACAAGTTTTAATAATTTCAGTAACATGTATTAATCTGCATCTGTATAGCTTAAGCAAAATTGTTAGAACAGTCGATAAATAAAGAGAAAAAATATAAAGAATATAGCCTGAATTCGAGATAGAAGATTTAGGATTTTCCACAGTTGTTGCAGACATTTCAATACGAACAGTTGACAAAATATTTTCCGGTCAGTCCTGACAAGGTATTCGAGAATGTCATGCATATTACCATTCTGTTTCAGAAACTTTAAGTACAAATTAAGTACCTTGGTGGTTCATTTACAGGTGGAGTTTTGTTTTTCTAAACAGATAGTCATCAAACTATAGGGTTATGCGCTCATCCGAACTAGCCATCCGACAGTATGTTCATTATCTTATCACAAAAGTCTATAGCTTATTTTGAATATTTTAATTACTATATATAAGCTTTCAAGCGCTAACAAGAATCCGCATTCTACTGCATTACAACTTATTAAAATTCAATTGATAATTACCGATATCGAAATGGTTTGTGATATTTTTTTTAATCATATCACCCCGAGCAAGGCGGTAACGCCACTGATGTGCAGGGGCAATATAAAACTTATTATTATTAACAATATTAATGATAATTATCAGTGCTATAATAATAGTAATTGCTTGAACACATATTATCTCATATACTGGAATATCTTATATGATAAAAATCATAGCAAGAAAATAATTGAAAAACTTTCAAACTATAAAGATCTGTTGGTTTTCTAACTTCTTTGAATCAACCTTGCAAAACAAGCGAAAAAGGTAGATAGCCCCAAATATTCTTAAACGAGAAACTGAGTGAAACACCATCGCCATCCGTGTATTATTGTGCTAGATAAAATCACCAAGATTTATCATATTACTGAAGTTACCCTAGTAAATGAAACAAATATTGCAACCTAGGTGATTGAAAAAATTACAGACTATTCTGATTTGAATGTTAAGATGGCAAGAGTGTTTGGGATGTGGGAAGGGAATGTATATGATATGTGATTGATGTACTGGTATCAATCCAAACTGACTACCTTGGTAAACTGGGGGTACCATACTAACTTAGATTCATCTAAAAATCGGTTTTACTATCACTGCGCGGAAAGTGTTGTCTGTCTGAAGTTCTTCTTGGGACTTAACGGATAAATAAATATAACTTACACTGTGTGACAAAACAAAATGTGCTAAAACATAAAGTTTTATAGAAATAGTCATCACATACAACAAAGTCATCACAACAGAAAATGAGACAAATATTCAAAATATTAGTATCTGGTAATAATAATTATTGTGGAGACATTAAACACAACTCTTAAATCAATAATACTGCAATAATAGGAATATCTTAAGAAACATCTTAATATCTGAGATATAAAAAATTATGTTCATGACTCTTCTTCTTCTTCTTCTTCTTCTTCTTCTTCTCCTTCTTCTATATGCCATGTCCTTTCAGAGCGTAGGCGATCATGGACTTACCCGTCTCCCTATCCTTGGTGGCTCTTAGCACGCTATCTTCTGTTAACCTACCCAAACCCCGCTCTACCATCCACTGGCTTAGGCCCGTCGAGTATGTTACACGCTGCTTTTCCCTGTCTCTCATTCCCTCTATCTGGTTTGTGAGTGACAGATTTTCCAAGACCCCCTTCATTACATGTCCCAGGAACTTTTCCTGATGCATAGTATTAATTTCCTTTTCGTTTCCGTCCTATCGAAAACTTCATCATTCTTCACATGCTCGATCCATAATATCTGCAGCATCCTTCTGTAGAGCCAAATTTCAGTTGCTTCAAGTTTTCTCTTTATGTTCGATGATATTGTCCAGCATTCACTGCCATATTGAAAAACTAACACCTCATAGCAATACAGTATTCTCTTCTCGTAATACTCTACTCACCTTCTGGAATGCGTTCTTTGCGATGCCAATTCGCCTTCGGATCTCACTGTCGCGCTTTCCGTCCTCTGTTAGATCATTTCCCAGGTATTTAAATTTTTGTACCTGCTTGATTTTAGTATTTCGCACCTGTAATTGACATTTTGTGCTCCTCTTTTTGCTGATGACCACGCATTCGGTTTTCTTGTAGTTTATTTGTATCTTTTCTTTCCACTTTCTTCAGCTACCTTCTGTAGAAGCTTATGCGGTTTTCTTCCTCTGTCTGCTATTGTTGTATCATATGTGTACCTTGGGTTGTTCAGACTGTGGCTGCCGATGACGAATCCTGGCATATCTTCTAGGGTCTTCAGAATAGTTTCGCTGTATAAGTCGAATAGATCCGGTGAAAAGATACACCCTTGTCTTACGCCACTTTTTATTTTGTATATTTGTTGAATTCTTTTTTATCCGTATGCAGGTGGTTTGATGTCAGTAGAGGTTCTTGATTACTCTAATGTCTTTCCCAAATATGTCGAGGTTGCCGAGCATTTCTGTTGATTCTTTGTGGTGTACTTTGTCGAACGCCTTTGCATAGTCTATAAAACATAGATACACGACTTTGTTCTTTTGTATTGCCATCTCTTGGTGCATTGGATATCGACTCGCAACTACAAATCGGGGTGCCGAGTTCGAATTGCAGTTTTATACCTTGCATTCACTTGCACGCAAATACTTTTGGGAAAGGTATTAATCCGTCTCTTCCCTCCAGTTATGGGTTAAATAATAAGACAGATTGGGTTCTATAGCCTTGGCTGGCAACCAGTCTACTGCAGAAAGCAACGACAACCTATTGCGGGATAATCTTCTGCCCAGCCAGTCATGTCTCTTTCGAGACATGATCGCTCAAAACGCGTATCACGTATGGCATTTAACTGACTGAATCGATTTGGTTTTTCATGACGCTTCCTGGATTTCTCCTTGTCTATAGGCGTCTTGGGTGTTCTTGAAACCAGGTGTTGGTTATTACCTGGTCATTTGCTGTGCACCATTGGACCTATTTTCTGATCGGTCATTGCAGAATCCTAATCCAATATTAGCAGTTATCTCCCTTTCCATCTTCTTACCTACATTGGCATTTAAATCTCCCATGATGATTTTAATTTACGATCAGTAAGATATTCAAGCAATCCACTTGATTGTTCGATCTTTTTGCAGCAATTTTGCCCAAATGACAGCAATTCGTAATAAAATATTCATATAAAATACTGATACTCGTTCCTTCTTTTAGGTTAAGATGTTATCCTAGATGTCATGAACATTTTTCTGCGTAAATCCATATTTCTTATCGCCTGTTACTATCATATTGAAAATGATTTTGATTTCTCGCAAGCAATAAGAGAAAAACAAGTGTCCACACGATGATCAATGTTCGTTCCGTTGCACCATGTAGAACCTATATCTCTAGCTGCAGAAGATTTCCTCAGGCTTGTAAACAAAGTTCTACCTTTGATTATACAAGTTGATAGACATCAAAGAAACTTGGAATATCTATCTATCTATCTATCTATCTATCTATCTATCTATCTATCTATCTATGCATTGGTTTTCTTTTTGTCGCACACGGTAATCAAATTGAACAAATATTTTTAGCAAGAAATAGTAAATTTTAATTAAAACTTAGGATATTTTAGAATGAGTGTATGTGTGTGTAGAAAGGTGCAGGTGTGTGTGTCTATATATGAATATAACAGTTTGTTTTTTCTTATGAAAAATCTTACTGTTGCTGATCATTCTGTACGCCAAAATTCGCTTGCGGGCTTGCTCGCTCCATTGATGAATTTGGGAAGCCTGGATGTTATATTATCTCATTCTGATGGGGGTAGAGTTGCTCGAGAACGAATTTTATGAAGGGACAAAGATTTGCATTTTTTTAAGAATACAAATTCTCTTTTTAAATCCACTTGTATTCTACGATTGATATTTTCACACGGCTCTTTGCGCGGTCACATGTTGGTATTTGCTCACCAACAGCAGGGTAACCTGACTTGAAAGATTAAACTCGAAGGCCCTAACTGGCCCCAGGGCAACATCACTGATGATTTGGCCGCGGTCATCTTACAGGTGTATTTCTAAAGTTAGACAAAGCATAAACGGAAATTTCTATAAGTTTATAGGCTGTCAGAAAAACGACAAGGTTCCCTCAGTTAATCGTAATCAGAGTTTGTCGATTCAACGGGCGTTTGGTCTAATGATTAGAGCGTCAGCATCCGACTACAAGACCCAGATCTTAAACTCGAATTGGCTAATTACTGAAGGATGGGATTTCTTGATAATCTTCCTCCATGAAATGCTGTTTGGAAGAGATTGAAAATCATATTACAGGCTTGACCGAAGCCTTTAGAAAAAGAAAAAAAAACGAATAGACGAAACTGTTAGGAAGCACTCTGGTTCTGATCTAAATGTTCTATTTCTTGCTTATTCTGAAAACAGAAACAGCATATTGTTAACAGTGTACAAGTCAAGTGATGTTCTCTATGACGCCAGTAATAAGGACGACTTTTTAAATAAAAAAAATTTAAGTAAAAACAGAGAGAGAGTGGGGAGGGAGAGAGGTCAGTTTGGAATGGTCAACCAAAACACGACAAAATATGTAAACAACGCCGATTTTGAACACAGTTCTCCTATGTGCTATGACTATTCAGGAACTGGGTGATCATGGCTATCCAACATTTCTAGCCTTTTGCAACTCATAGTAAATTCTATTTTTTTGGCTTTTTCTTCTAATCGATGTAATGCCAACAGAAGTTCGTTAGGTAAGCATATACGCTGGTTTCCGCTGTCTCTTTTGCTCGGTTAGTGTCAAATTTTCCAACTCCTCTTTCCCCATTATATATCCCATGAATTTCAACTGTCGTTTTCTGATGCTAAGTCTCCTTTTGGTTTCTATTTTCTTTAGAAATTAATCGTTGCTCACATAGAAAATATTGGAAAGTAAAACGACTATAAGTAATAGATCATGTTTAGTGAAACGTGAAGCTTTTCACCCTGAACGTACACGTTGGCGGCGAATTAAGTCATCAGCGCCATTATCAGGAAGAAAGCCTTCAGCAAAGAAGAATTTAGATTCTTGGATACGAGATAAAGCCGACACCGACGTTATATCTGCTCTGGTTTTGAGACTACAAAATAGTATATTACAAGGCATTTTTCTTTTATGCATTGTGTTCGTTCGGTATATGGTCCTTCACATTTCTCCATTTCTTGTAGTTTTGAATACTTGTTATCTTTTATTATATCTCCGAAACCGTGCTGTCATCCACTTGCACAAGCCCATCAAGTATGTCTCGCGTTGCTTTCCCTTTTCTCTCTTTTACTCTATCCATCATGTGAGAATTAGATACTCTAAGCCCTCCTTCCTCATTACGTATCCCAGAAACTTCAGATATCTCTTCCTGATATTAAGTATAAGTTTCCTTTTCGTTTCCATTGCTCACCAAAACCTTGTATTTGCTCACATGCTCGGTCCGTGCTATCCTCAGCATCATTCCATAGAACCGCATTTCTGTTGCTTTGTATCTCTCTCACATCTTTGATGAGATTGTCCAGCATTCGTTGCCATATAAGAGGACAGATATCATATTGCCGGATATATACGACGGTAACACATAATGGAAGTCTCGTACTAACGTATGTATGACTTTAAAACTTTTATATCCGACGACGGCAGGCATAGAAAGTTTCATAATAAGCCGGTTCTCAGCATCGGAAATATGATTAATATTCGGTTGGTCTGGCTGAAAAATATATTCGACTTTCTAAACAATTATGCAACTGTAGACGCCGAAAATACCGGCTAAGTCAAATCATATGATTTATTTTTAAATGAAATATCTATACAGGCTTTTGGTAATAGTGGCTCTCCACGGGTATATTTTACTTCAAATTATAATTCTTTTTATTTATTCTGAGTATTTTATTAATTTTAATTATCTTGGACTTTTCATTTTATTTATTACAAATGTATCATTCTATATATTTGGAATTTCTTTATTTTACTGATTTTAGTACTTATTTATCTCACTTCGGATCTTGCATGTTTTGAAACCATTTCATAAATATCAAGTCGTGTTTTTAAATGTTGTGAAAAATGTTTAATATGCTTAATCTTTCCTCTAATTCAGTAAATTATTAGGACATTTCAAAAATAATGGTCAATCGAAATTCTGTATTTTAAAAAGCCATTTTAGCACAGTAATTGCAGTACATATTTGATGAAGTTTGGTACACATAATAATTAATGTGTGTTCTTTAATAATTGATAACTTATTTTCAGACAAATATTCGTGAAGTATAATAGCCTTTATTAAGAACTAGCAATATAGCCCGGCGTTGCTCGGGTGTACTGAAAGCTTTAAAACTAATCCATGTTCCTGGAGCTCAGACTAAAGAATATTTGTGTGAAGTTTGATGAGAATCGGATAAAAATTGTGGATTTGTATAAAGGACATACATACAGATAAACAGGCACACACACACAAACATCTTGCCTTTTATATATATATTATCAATTTTCTGCACTATTGTAAGAACTGCAACCTTGAAACCTCTGAATATCGTTTCTTATGTCTTTGTCTATGAGTGCATCAAATTTGATTAATATCGGACCATTCCTTCTATAACACGATTTGTTCGATTAACGATTTTCGATATTGATCGGAGGTACCTCGACACAAAACCTAGCTAAAAACACTCGCAGACACTTATAGTACAACTATGTAAATTATCAAGAAAATCGCTTCAGCCGTTTCGGAGTCTATAGGTAACG
Source organism: Ascarosepion bandense (assembly GCA_037127315.1). NCBI lineage: Eukaryota > Metazoa > Mollusca > Cephalopoda > Sepiida > Sepiidae > Ascarosepion > Ascarosepion bandense. Next base: position 910,613 of record JBBBDQ010001669.1, read on the forward strand.
GACACACACACACACACACACACACACACACACACACACACACACACACACTTATTTATAAATAAGTTTAGATATGACAAAACATGATCTTCGTTTACTTTTCTTTTTAAGTTCAAGCTCGGGCACAGCGTTTTCCAAGCTTCTGTTAATACCAACAGAGTATGGGGAGATGGGTTCACAAATAATTGGCCAGCATGAAGGTTGTTCCAGAAATTCTGTACTAGTGATGAAAGCCTTAAAGTTAAAGAAAGTAGAGAACGGACATACAGTTTTGACAGCGATTAATTGCAAACCACTCGTTGAGCAAAATCCACGTCAAAGTGTCAGAGAAATGTCTCAGATACTTGGTGTCAATGCTGCAATCATCTCACGTCAATTCCAGAGTATTGGCAAGGTGAAAAAGCTCCAAAAATGGAGTCCTAATGATCTCAATGAAAATAAAAAACGTAGGCGTTTTGAAGTATGCTCGATGCTCTTTCTGCGTAATGCCAATGATACTTTTCTTAACTGAATAATCACTTGTGATGACAAGTGGATCCTTTACAATAACCGTAAACGATCAGATCAATGACTTGGTCATGATGAGTCCCCCAAACATTTCCCAAAGCCAAATTTGCTTCAGCAAAAGTTTATGATAACTGATGGTCTGCAGATGGTGTTATACATTGAAGCTTTCTGGAAGCCAATCAAATCATTAATGCAGAGTTTTTTATTTGCTGCAATGCATGCACGTCTGCAATAAAATAAGATTTGCATGTGAATCGACGTGGTCCGTTTCTGCTCTACAATAATGCGTGGTCATATGTTGCAAGAGTAACGTTGCAAAAACTCATAAACTTGGGATACGAGTGTTTACCACATCCTCCATATTCTAATCTTTCATCCACTAATAATCATTTTGTAGCACTGAAGCCCATTTTAAATAGCAAAACTTTTAGGACCAAACTAGAGGTGGAAGCAGTTTTTTAAAGGTTTTGTTGCCTCACAGCCAATAACTTTTTTTTATCGACAAAGAATAAATAATCTCAACGATCACTGGCAGAGTTGCATGAATGCTCAAGGCTCTTATTTTGACTAATTTCAACATCTCTACAGTTAATTTTTCAAGAATAAAATTATGTTTCTGGAATCAACCATTATTTTTGTAACTACTTAATATTATCGAGCTTATAAAGAGTTTTAATTTTTCGTATTATTTTAGACATTTCTAAAACATAGATAATTTCGACACAAGGCTATATATATATATATATATATATGTTAACACATTCAACGAATCAAAGAAAAGTCTGTTTTCATTGAATTTAGTTTTTAGAATCTTACCTTAAATTGTTCCTTCAATGACCAGCGGCATCAGTACGGGATACTTAATATTTTAGTGCCAAATATATAAGACAATTTTGAAAAGAATTTATTTTAACATACTCCACTGATTGAACATCATGATTTTATTCCAAGCATTTTTCTTTTTTACAATTTCATTGCAGTATAACACAACCCCTGGCTGAGTCCAGCTAGCCTTTCTGGCCTTCAGTCGATTCCACCTACATTGTGTTTGTTGATCTCGGATCGTCCAAATCAGGATCACTTGTCAGCAATCAACTAGGTTAGACTAGACACGTGAAGAAACGGTATATAATGAAAAACCAGATTCAAATTTACACATATTTATATATATCGAATAGATACAAAATTACAAGCGACGCAAAAATATCGGTTGGCTGATATTTCAGTAGCACGTGATCTACTATATCCACGAGATGATGGTTTATTCCTCGTACTTCGTTGATTTTGGACTGACTGTCTCTTGCATTATCTCAGTGGGGCAGGCTATTTCAGCTTGTCCGCACCAATTCATCGCTGGTCCCCGTCTCACTGAATTTCGTTTTTCCACCCCAGTTTTATTAAAAAGACACAAAACCCTGGTGTTGAATTCAGGTACGGGATTTTTGTTTCACCCTCCCTATATATGACTTATTATCTCGACATATAAGTAATTTAACTATTTTGACTTCCAATGGAAAGAGAGAAAACTTAATCTCTGTCATTGTCTGCCTATTCCAATCAGCTGTCCTGGTAATCAGTAATCAGGAAATCCTCAAGGCCATATTTTGGCCTAGGGTCACATATCGTCAAAACCCACTGATATATTTTGAATAATTAGCTTTGATAAATTCGCTTACTTCTCCCGACAAAAATAATTTTGCATTCATTGCATTTTAAAATTTGTATTTACCATTTTTGATCACTTCAGCTACTTTTCCCGACAAAAATAAGTATTCTCCAATTTTAGAGAAATCTTTTCTCATCTTGAAAATCATTTAAAATTAATACCAGCCATCTGAAAATAGTGTTACAGCAGTATCATTTCAGGATACCTTTTCTTTATTTTCTGGTAATTACAATTAATAATTAGGAACGAAAAGAGGGCGGTTTCATGTTGCCTTTTTTATGATTTTGAATTCATGTTTCTCATCCTAGAAAGTCTACTCTGCTATTTTTCCAATGTTTGATAGGAAAAGCTTTGGATTCAACTCTTTCGTGTCAGACAATATTTCTCGTCAGATTCCATTTTGCACATTTATAAATCTAGCATTTGTTCATGCATTGAATATTTCTTTCACTTCTGGATTGGTGCTTCTTTATATCACGCGATTCATCGAAGATTCTTCAAAAGATTAAGGGCCCTGTTTATCTATTAAACAACATTTACTATTGTTTACCGGTCAGAATATTCAAGAAACCTTATTAGAAAAATATACGCTCTCAAACAGGATTCTAATCTGCGTTCTACATGGGAAAACCATTAGATAAGATGTGATTTGACCCCTCGGTTACATAGCGCATCTATAGCAAAGCAAAGTCTGAATACTGTCTTTAAACACAGATATCCTCCCGATTCTGAGAACAAACATATCTTTTCAGTTTCGTACCATCTCGTAAACAAAGCAATTTCTAAGTTTCTTCTTATTTATTATAATACAATTAAACAATTAATAATTGTTCTGATGAGCTTTTTTTGCCTGGTGCCTCGTCTGCATGAATTCAATCGTGCTACTAGATTGATAACTACGTCACACCATTTTACTGTTTAATTAGCTAGATACAACCGTAGGTTTTCTTGGAATAGTTTCTCTTCTCGCACATGGTAGAAGAATTTCCTTGTCCCCTACAATCTTCAATTATTTAAATGCAACACCAGCGGTCAACTTCTGTGTTTCTGAAACTTGTATATTTTTCTCACTAATGTCTTATTATTATTTTTCGCTCCTAGTAACTCCTTTTGTCTTCCTGGCATTTTCAGTTTGCCTGGGGCGAAATGATGGAAAATAAACCTCAGGTCGGAATTCGTGTTCGATTCATCCATTTCAACTCCTGTGCTGAAAACCGTTACCCGACACGCGCATCCAGCTTGAATGATATAATGTCAAAGTGACCAGAAACATACAAACTTTTCTTCTTTCATTGTCTTTCATTATAATGAACCCAAAGCAGCATCATTATTCTGGTTGATAAAAATTTATTAATTTAAAATCTATTTTCAATAAGATTTTTTTCTTTTAGGGATTTGTATTTATATATGCGTTGTAGTGTAATGGATATCGGCTCGGAATGAGAAATCGGAGAGTTGAATTCGTTGCAAAATACCCTTGAGAAAAGATATGAATCTATCTATTCCCCCTGCAACTATGGGTAAATCAGCAGGACAGACTGGGTTATATTATAACCTCGGCTGACAACCTATCTACCACAAAAATAGCGACCTACTGCGGGAAAATCAAGAGCGACATGAACGTATGAGTGTGTTTAACGTATGTTACTTAACTGACTGATCTATATATGACAGACTTGTCCCAAACGGTTGAACACTTTCTATGCATATAATATCGATTTGTTAAAAAGCTCTAGCGAGTCAAATTTGTTTCATAATTATACCAACTTTCATCTGATAGGGTGATTGTCTAAGCGCAGCTTAGATGTGGCACAAGGCCAAAGTCATGGGACACTCGATGATGATCGAACTCACTACTCAATTATAATGGTCCTAGATAGTCAAGCTTACTAACCATTACACCACCTCGATGTTTAGTGAGTGTCTATTCTTCGAAAGTTACTTAATATTATTGTCATTTTTATTCATCTGAAGACTAAATCCTACAACCGACATTTCTCTCTCTAGGTCTACCTTTCTATCTTTCTCTATAGCAGTTTCAATGACAATCCTTTCTTATGTATCCATCACCTATAGTTACTCAATATTCCTCCCTTTATCTTTATTTATTTCACTCCCTCTCTTTTTCTCTTCTCTAATAATTTTCCTTGAAAATCTACTTTTGTCTACCACCCCTTCACTCCCTCCTTTTCTTGTTACTTGCATCTTCCTTTCTCTCCCTCTGTGTCTATATTTCTCTCTCACCTCCAACCCTACACTAACACAACCATTTTCAATCTTCCACTCCACCCACTTCGCTCTTCCTTCCCGCGCTCGACCCAGATCTTCGCTTTCTGGCCTGCTCCTTTAACTCGTACCCATTAACTTTCCTGATAATTCTGCCCACTATTTCCAAGCATAGAACCGATGGAAGTTTTCTTTGATCCTGCCGACAATTTCACAATGGCCCTTAATAATCAAATTGATTTTTCGCCCCCGCCCTGGCCTCGAGGTTTAACGAGGGCGACCGTTGAAATTAAGGGTCTCTATATCGCATTCATGATCGTACACCAACTGACAGCGACCTCTTTTCACCGCGGCGCGCACAAACACACACAGACGTATATACGGTGAGGAACCGGCGTAGTTGTCTAAATGATCGTGCCTGTGTGTGAAGGATGTAAAAGTAGTGGCAGTCAATGGGGGAGGAGAAAAACAGTGAGATAATGGTTGTGCGTTCGCGCGCTCGTGTGTGCGTGAGAGAGGAGAGAGAGAGAGTGAGTGAGAGGAGAGAGAGTGAGAGAGAGTGCGAGAGGAGAGAGAGAGAGAGAGAGTGCCAGAGCGTGTGTAAATGTAAAAATGCTTTATTTTATATGAATAGAGAACAGCTAAGAGTTTCGTTATTTCGTATTGAGAATATCCCCTAGTTACAAACTTCTTATGGTTGATTTCACATATTAACTTTATTAAGGGCAACATCAGATCAAGAAATGTGACTTACCTCTGACTGCAAAACAATTTTTAATAACTGCGTTAATTCACGATGCCATGTTATTTTTAATATTCTTTTTTTTATTTGCCGTATCCCCCAGTACGTAGGCGATCATGACTCTCTACAAATTCCCTGTCATTAATGCAGTTTCTTTCTCATATGCCCTGTTCCGTCATAAGCACACTAAGTATGTTTTGTTTTGTTTTTCCTCTCTCCTTGTTGCCCTTTATCTGTCCCGTGAGTATCAGATTTCCATGTCTTCCTTTCTCATTCAGTCAGTTAAGTGCCATACGTGATACACGCTTGCGCGATCATGTCTCGAAAGAGACATGACTGACTGGGCAGAAGATTATCCCGCAGTAGGTTGCTATTGCTTTCTGCGGTAGACTGGTTGCCGACCAAGGCTATAGAACCCAGTCTGTCCTGCTATTTAACCAATAACTGGAAGGAAGAGACGGATTAATACCTTTCCCAAGGGTATTTGCGCGTAAGTGAATACAATGGATTACAACTTGAATTCGAACTCGGCTCCCCGGTTTCTCGTTCCGACCCGATATCCACTGTACCACAACGCACATCAGAAACCACAACTGTCTTTTCCTGATGCTAAGTATAGATTTTCTTTTTGTAACTATTTTCTCCAAAATGTGTCAGATGTCACCACTGTGATATTTGCATTGTGGTCGCCAGTAATGAATCCTAGTCGGACTTCTCTTAGATTCGACTCGCTGTATAGGTTGAATAAATACGGTGAGAAGACACACCTTCTTCTTATACTCCTTTCTATTGCTGTATACCAGCTGAATAATTTTTCTCCCCGTATGCAGGTAGTATAGGTTCTGGAATATGCTAATATCCTTCCCAAATATATGAAGGATGCAGAGCAGCTCAAACAGATCTTTGTGTGTTTGTTATTACTGCAGTCAGTGTCATGTTTCTAACACTATTTTATAAGAGGTTTTATTATTTTATTGTCTTTTTGAATAGCCAAGTATACAATAAAATTTAATTAAAACAGAGAAGAAACGATTCGAAAATTATAAAATAAAGTTTTAACAATAAAAGTAAAAATATAATAATCTAATAATGCAAAATACTTCATATTAAAAACTAACAAATAACTTTAAAATCTTACTGAATCATTTATTACAACCTTGTGCAGATGAACTGAAACAAAACGAGTAATATCTGCCTGTGATATTTCACACTTTACCTGATCACGTCTCTTGGCTTTGTTTTTCTCTTCTGACCGCATTTTATTTTACATTTTGAAATAATGCAGCCAGATGTTTCTTCCCCTTGATGACACAACTGACAGTTGAAAGGCTGACACTAACAATATCCACGATCTCTCTGTAAGGCTTGCCAGTGAGTTCGTGCAGCCTTACAATTTTCGTACGTCCATCGCAGACAAAGGCCGTAGGACAACGTATCGAAATTGAAGACAATGGCGTCTTAGCGTGATAAAAATCTAATGCTAATTTTTTCATACACCCCGAAAATAGGTTCATATTACTACGCACCACTGTAAATGACCTAACCCGTAGAAAAATAGAAATCGATTAAACTTTCACTCCTGTAGCCTTAAAATTGACCATTTGTTGAAAGAAAGGAAGCTAAAGCAGTTGTTCCACTTAGTTTGCACATGGCTGTACATATCATAATTTTTTTCTAATTATTTTCATATTTTGATTATGATAGACGAAGATACAAACATTCAATCATAAACTCCTCTTCATGGATAATTTTTATTTTGCAATCCTCGCTGTGATGTATCATTTTTACTCAATTCTTCTGAAGTCCCAAGTAGGCATCTACGCAGATGACACTACAATATACTCCCGCACCAGTAAGAAACCTGTCGTGGCAGACAGACATAATCTCGCTGCTGACCTTGAGCGGGATCTACACTCTGTGGTGAACTGGGGCAAGAAGTGGCTTTTCAACTTCAATTCCTCTAAGACCAAGCTGTTGTCTGTCAACCATTACAGGCAACCTCTCCTGCCTCCCATAAGCATGGACCAAGCGATTCTCCCGGAGAGTAATACACTACGCCTCCTCGGACTTACCCTGTCCTCAGACCTCAAATTGAACCACTATATTGAATCCATAGCAAAATCTACTGCTAAGAAGGTTGAGTCACTATGTCGATCCAGGATGTTTTTTTCCACCTGAATCCATCCTGCATATATACAAGTCAACCATCCGTCCGTGCATGGAGTACTGCTTCCATTTATGGTCAGGTGCCCCTGCCGTTCTCCTCAGTGTTCTTGACAGGCTCTAAAGGAGAGTCTGTAATGTGATAGGTACTGATCTGGCGGCTCGACTGCAGCCACTTCCCCATCGTCGAAATGTGGCCTCTCTTTGTCTGTTCTATAAATACTTACATGGCTTCTGCTCAGACGAACTTAAGTCACTGATGCCTCCTCAACAGGTGTTTACTCGTGCAACCAGACTGGCAACTGGGTCCCATCCATTCACAGTCAAGTTAGCCAAATGGAGACGACAATTCTACTCTTGCAGCTTCTTCTCTCGCACTTCCCGCCTGTGGAACTCGCTCCCGTATTCTTGCTTTCCTGACGGCTACAACCTCCAGAAATTTAAATGCAAAGTCAATACGCATCTACTAACCACTGGACTCTAGCTCTCTCCCCACCCCCGTATAACCTTCCCTTTCTCTCCACCTATGTATCAGTCATCGCACCTGCTTTCTCAGCTTTCTATTGTTCCTTTCTAACTAGTTTGTACTCCTCACTCTTTTCTAATTAATCTTTTTACACTTATGTAGCCCCCTGCACATCAGTGGCTTTTCTGACTTGCTCGGGGTGAAATGATTAAAAAAAATATATATATATATATATATCTGTGTATATTCAGTTACATGATGTGTTCAAGAAGTAAACCAGACAGTACCCTACCGAAAGTATTCTGGTTATATTCGGTTATCCGGAAAATTAATGTATATTTTAGTCCTTCAGATTCTAACACGTCAAATTTATTGACAGATATAATAAGCTTGCTTTTCCTATTAGAGAGCACATCGAAATATTTCTTGAGAAAGAAAGTTAAAAATAATTTAATTCGTATCAATTTTGCATTTCTATGAAAACAATTATAAGGTGAAATTTAGCCACCAGTTTCTTTAATATAAAGGTAAAAAATGCCGGGTAAGTAACAAAAAAGGTATGTGCTGTGTATGGGGGAGGCGCGTTAGCTGATAGAACTCTACGAAAGTGGTTTGTTAAGTTTAGAGTAGTTGATTGTAAACTCATTAATGAAGAACGCTTAGGCGGACCTCCTCTCAACTACAGCTGACGATCAAATGAAGACATTGATAGAGAATAAGCCGCATTACACAACGCAGGAATTAGCAGAAACATTAAATTTATAAAACCCTACCACAGGCACAGTGAAGCTTGTGCAATCAAATCACTACGATGTTTTGCCACTATATGATCTGGGTGAAAAAAATCTTTTGAGTTTTATTCCTCAGTACTTTTCTGCATTTGAAATACATTATTTTTAATGCAGAATGTGACGGGTGATGAGAAATGGATCGTTTACAACAATGTTCAGTGATACAGTTCCTGGGGAAAGCGACTCGAGCCAACTTTAACCACCCCTAAAACAGGTCTTCTCCCAAAGAATGTCATGCTGTGCATTTAGTGGTGTTGGGAACGAATCCTGTACTCTGAGTTTCTGCCAAGTAACTTGTCAATTGATTCTGAAAATTAGTTCGCTACTAAACGAATTAAAGGCAGCAATTCAAGAAAGAAAATAAACAGAATGGTTTAACAGGAAAGGTGCCGTTTTTACTTCAGGATAAAGCCAAACCTCCCGTTTCTTTGAAAACCCAGAAAATGTGTAGCGTGTCTGGGATGTGTTAACCCACCTGCAATATTCAACAGACCTTTCTCCTTCCGATTTTAGTTTATTAATTCACTGCAAAATAATCACAATGGTAAAAATTTAACTTTGTGGATGACATAAATATCCCCCTTAATGAATTCTTTGCCAAGAAACCACCAAAATTCTGGTAAGACGGAAACTTTATGTTGAATGAAAAATAGAGAAAGGTTGTGCAACAAAAACGTTCATATTTAGTTAAATAAATATTTAATAGCATAATTTTATTTTGTATTTTTAATTTCTCTTAAAATTGGCATTTACTTTCCAGACAACCCAAGATATATATTTATATACATCTATAAAAACGGGTCTCATAGGGATGTTCGGCATTGTATTTTTTAATAATCCGGATTACCAAAACTATTTTAAACCGGACATAATGAGACCCATTATTTCAGGAATAGCCAACACTCAACATATACGAACTGAATAAATAAACAAAATTTTACCCCATTTCTTGACAGAATTATCACCCCTCAGAAAAATAAAAAAATAAAAAAATAAAAAATAAAAATAAACAACAAAAACAATTTTTTGAATGAATTAAAAAGCGTAGACATCAAAAACAAATATATGTTTAGTTGAGATTTCAAATGTTTGTACACGAATGTTCCTGTAAAGATATATTTAAATTTAGTAAAATCACACTATTCCGACACATAGTCATAAAAATGTAACAATTCTTCTTCTTTTTTATGTGCCGTGTCTTTTCAGAACATAGGCAATCATGTCCTCCCACATATCCCTATCACTTGTAGTTCACAACATTGTTTCACCTGTTATACCTGCTCAAACCCCGCTCCGCTATCAATCTGCTCAAGTCCATCGAATATGTCACGCGTTGCCTTCTTTTGTCTTTCCTTCCTTCTATCCGTCCCGTGAGCATTGGTTTCTCCAAACCTTCCTTCTTCACCGCATGTCACAGAAATTTCAGCTGTCTTTTCCTGATGTTAAGTACTAGTTGCCTTTCTGTGTCCGTCCTCTCTAAAACCTCGTTGTTGCTCGCATGTTCTGTCCATGATATCCTCAACAGGCTTTTGTAGAACCACATTTCAGTTGTTTCAACCCTCTCCTTCGTCTTTGATGACATTGATCAGCATTAGCTACCATGCTGAAGGAAAGACATCTCATTAATCACCAATGTTTTTACATCTTTTACCGATTGGCTCTCTTCGCTATGGCGTTTTTGCATATCTTTATATATAATCCGTATTACCAAAAATGTCCCTATAAATAAAGAAAAAGGAAAACATGATATACTCTATTTGAAATTTTTACACACACATATATTTATGGATAAAAGTTCACTTTATAAGTGACTGTGTATGTAAATATAAACAATGTGGTATCATCACTGAATTTTGACATAGGTTCATGCTTGAACGAAATTGTCAATATCAAGTGGCGATAATTTTCCTCATGAATGAACACGAAATTCAGACCATTCACTAAACTGTCGCCACTCGATATTAACATTAGTATCTGTAATTCTTATATTTACAAACGCTCTATCTCGGGTACTGTGTACTATTAATTTATAATATAGCATATTTTATCACACACATATCTATTTTATGAACTAGTCAAGTATATACTACACAGATACATACTTATATATATATATATATATATATATATGAGTATATATAAATTATATATCTATATATATAAATATATATATATTGTCATTCGCAGACAGATCTGTTTCGCCGTATCACAGCTCATCAGTACGGCTAGACTTCGATTGCTTTTTTACCCAGGATTATATATATATATATATATATATATATATATATATATATATATATATATATATATATATATATATATATATAATTACTTAGTTTCTGGTCATAATAAAAGTAGACCAGTACACAGTTGTATTAAAAAGTGATCAATACAATTATATTACAAAACCTTTGAATATTATTCATTTGTAACCCGTTTACAAATAATATATATATATATATATATATATATATATATGTATATATATTACTTAAAATGTTATTATAGAAGATAGTCCATATAAAGTAGACGCTCTAGTTTTATTTATTTATTAAAATAGAAATGGGTGGATAGATCCCGCGTTGATGTCCGGCTCGTCAAACAGGTATTGGCGAGTTGAGATCAAATTTCGGTCTGTTCTTTTGCGTCATCACTTTCGCTCTTTTAGAAAAGGTATGAAAAGGTTTCTTTTAAAATCTATATCTTAATTGATACAGTAGACTCTGAATTTAAAGCTGATAAAGCAACAGGAAACCGTTTACTAAGTTTAATAATAAGCCTCGTCTATCCGGGTAGATTTTTCTAGTTCTACGTACCATGCCTTTTCCAGATATCTTAGTTTCAGTATTGGTGGACAAAATAAAGGGTTGCGTTCAAATTTCCAATCACCTGAAGAAGGCTGGAGCCTAGAAAAGCCGAGACGTGGTGAATATTGCAATGCAAATGAGAACAACAGTCCGAACAATGTAAACAGTGTTTCAAAAGTTGCTTCTGATAATATAATTCATAATATCAATAGATATATTAAAACATGTACTGAATAAAAGTTTGTTCTGCTGGTATAGGTAGGGACGTTGGGTAATTATAACAGACTAAATATTTCAACACTATTGTTCATCACTGCAAAGCTCAAGAGCCAGTCAAAGTAGAAGGTTATTCATTGGTGTTGAATGAGCGTAGGAAAGGAGGAAAGTGCAGTTCATGAGATTATGTCAGTAAGATAACGGTTAAGCCCACATTTGAAGAGGTTAGAGTCGTAGTGGTTGAGAAAACTTTCTGTTGTATGAAGTTGTTCTCGTGAAATTTACTCCTTAATAATGGAATACGAAAAGAATGAGTATGACTCCCCTTTGTGCTCGGAACATGGCAAGTCTCACTTGCAAATGTCAGGGTTTGTGGAACAAAGGAATGTAGCTCGTCAGAACACTTATCATGGAAATAGCGATAGAGTTGCGAGATGTTTAATTTCTGGGCGATGGGTTGTAGGTGGGCCAGGAATAATTCATCACCGCCAACGCCTTTGGATATGAAGACGCTTTTCTGTGGACACTTTTGAATAGATAAACAAATGAGGACTGGGAAGCCCATGTATGGCAGCAATTCTCCATTTCTTGTCAAAGCTGATTCGTGTAAAAAGCAAAGCAAGGAGCAGACAGACAATTACAAAGAGCTGAACATTTTTCCAAATTCTTCAGCAATAGATTGTATGAGTTTCACTTGTGTTCTAGGGGTGAGGTTGACATAGTAGCTTTCTTAAAAGGCCACATACTCATCATCATAGTTCGATAGACTTTAACTTAAGTAATTCTTTCAATTATTTTTAGTGTAATGGCAAAAATGGATCTACGAAAGGCGAAAGGATATTAGAATAATTCAAAACCTATACTGGGAGCAACAAGTGCGTTTGCTCCTCACAGGGAAATCTAATTTTTGTTCCTTGTATCATGTAAATATTAATAGAGACAAGTTTAATTTTTCTTTCTTTCTTATCACAAATCCTTACTTTTTTTATAATTGCCACATCCCTTCAGCTTGTTGGCGATTAAGACTCTCCACAATTTTATGTCCTTCTTAGCTGCTCATAAATTTTGTCTTTATTATGGTAAGGAGCAAATGCACTAGGTTAGTTTGCTGCCTTCTTGTTTAATTTATTTATCATTATTCTACCGCAAGACACACGCGTATTTTACTATACTTCGCTTAATAGAAGTAGAAACTTGTTCAGCGAGTTAAAAGCACTACAAAAATGATTAGCTACAGTGAATATACACTCCTGTGCAAATTAATTGAACCATCCGGTCAATTTTAGACACACTGAAGTGACAGGATATAATCGATTACTATTTTTTCCTCTGTTTAGGTCATTTGTAGTCATCCGTCATTGCATCAGATTTTTATCCCGTCCAGACACTATTGTCTTGACTGTCGATTAGTTGTCCTACGGCCATTGTCTGCGATGGACGTTACTCCAAAGAAGCCTACGTATTACTGCACGAACACACTAACAAGCCTTACAAAAAGATCGCAGATGTTTTTGATGTCAGTCTTTTAATTGTCAGTCGTGTTATCAAAGCGAATAAACATATTGGATCCATCAGTCCAAAACGTAAAGGAAAATGCAGAAAAACAAACTCCAAGAGACGATGCATACGTGATCAGGGAGAGTGTGAAAGATTCTAGAAGATATTGTTAATTTTATTTCAGTTAATTTGCACAAGAGTATATGTTGTAGCCAAAAGTCTAGTCCCATCATCAGCTGATTGGTGCCTCTGTTTTCAAAAAGGAACTCTTTGTCCTTCGGCTATGTAATGTGTCCATCACCTCCTTCGCTTAGTGAAGTAACATACGCGATATACGATTGGGCGATCATGTCTCAAATTAGACATGACTGGCTGTGCAAAAGATTTTCCCTCAGTAGGTTACCATTACTTTCTACGGTAGACCGGTTACCAACCAAGTCTATAGAATTCAATTTTGCTTGTTATTTAACCAATAGCTGAAAGGAGAAGCGATACATTCATACTTTTTCCATGTATATTTACGCGTATGTGAATTCAAATGGAATTCGAACTCTGTACTCCGATGTTTCGTTCCCAGGCGATATTCACTGCACCACAACTCACATACACATCCGTAACCTAAAAAGGTATTTACAGTTTATTAAGAAATTTGCTTATTATATACGATTTAAAATCATATATAAATGTTTTACATTATAACATAAATTTCTCACAAATTGTCTCGGCAAACAATAAAAGCGTTGGCATATACTTTTTGTTCAATAAAAATAAACTCAAGAAACATTGTAATTACGTTCAAGGTATGAACAATTGTATGTTTCTGATTGTTGTCTTTAGTTTAGAGCGAAAAGAAATTTGGAATAGTCAAACACACGGACATTTCTTAAACGCATACGTAAATAAATGAGTCAGGGCTAAAGACTTGTGGTAGTTGGTGGCAAAAGGATGCGTTGAAATTTTCTTGCATTATGTTAGATATATATTAACAGGTACAGGGAGACAGATATGGAAAGTCAGAGATAAACAGATGGGGTAATGATGAGAGTTAGATAGATAGATAGATAGATAGATAGATAGATAGATAGATACGAAAAGGAAAAATAACCAGAGACAGATACATATTAATTTTTTTTAAAATCATTTCACTCCAAGCAAGGCGGTACCGCCACTGATGTGCAGGTAGTTACATAAGAGAGATAAGGTTTTAGGCAGGAGGAAATGAAAAGGAATGAAAAGGAAGACGAACCAGCTACAGGGGTGACAGAGAAAGGACAAGAGAAAGATGTGAACACAGGAGTGAAAACATTTGCGAAGGTAGAGAAAAAGGAAAAGAACAAAATACACAGGTTGATGTAGAAAGGACTGGAGTCAAGTGGATAAGTGATGGGAATTGACATTGCATTTACATTCCTGGAGGTTGTAGCTGTCAGGAAAGCAAGTATATGGAAGGGAGTACAACAGGCGGGAATTGCGATAAAAGAAGCTGGTGGGGTAGAATTGTCGTCTGCATTTGGTTGATTTAACTGTAAAGGGGTGGGTCCTTGTTGCGAGTTTGGTTGCACGAGTAAATTCTTGTGGAAAGGGTACCAGTGACCTAAGTTCGTCAGCGCAGAAGCCATGCACACAGAGACATAGATATGAAAAAATATATATAGGGTTAGATGGATGAATTGTCTAAATTACGCAAAAATGCAACTAACTCTGACATCTGATTTTAACAGATATATTTACTAAAATTACAGGAAAATATCTTGAAATACTAAATACTAAATATATTCAATAAAATCTTCATTCGCTTTAAACACGTGTCTAGACGAGTTCGGAATCTTCTGCAACTCCTTTGCACCTTCTTCTTGTTTAAGTTAGTGAATGCTGCCGTAATTCTTGCCTTCAGTTCATCTTTGCTACTACAATGTCCTGTTGTATGTGTAGCATGGTGTAGAATCCTGTTGCCATACATAGTGTCTTCCAGTAGACATCGTCTTGAACTAGGGCAGCATAACTTGCTCAAGACACGATGTAGATCTCCGTGTTGAGCCTGAGGCTCTGTTGAAAGATAAACGGAGACACAATATCACCATTACTTGTGATCGCTCTAAACACCTTCATAATCACTATCAGGTTATTCCAACTCTTTCCGAATCGTCGGCACTGTTCTTTAGATTAAGACTCAAATGCCATGGCACCAGCCTTTCAAAATGAAATGTTCTCTAGCCCAACTTAATCACTGTAAATCTTGTTGTGGTGTTTCTTTCTAGATCGGTGACAAAGGAACCACAAAGGAACCACAATGCAGGCAGTCTGTGCTGTACAATGCATCAAATTAAGACGCGTGTTGAAATTTCATTCTTCTTTTGCGGCTTTCATTCTTCGTTACTTAGTAATAGTCCCACTTTTCCATCATCTATGATGGTCCGTTGATGACAGCTTATTAGTGTAAAATCTATGTTTCAACTCTCCCTCTGCATCTCCAATGTAAAACATATCGTGGTTTTCGCTACAGGTTGTTGTTGCTCGGTAGACTACATTTTGACTGAAACATTTGCTCTGAAGTGGACAGCCTTCATTGTTCCGGCATATAAATGGCCGTATGTTTTTAGTACTTTCTAATATACCAGAGATATATATGGATGTCGGCTTGGAATAAGAAGTCGGAGAACCGAGTTCAAATTCCGGTCGATTAATAACTTTCCTAAGATATTTACACTTACGTTACCATTACTTTCTGTGGTAGACTGGTTGAAAACCAAGGCTATAGAACCCAATCTGTCCTGCTGTGTAACCTACAGTTAGAAGAAGAAGCGACGGATTGTTACCTTTCTTAAGTGTATTTGCCTGTATGTGAATGCAACGAATTCAACTGGAATTCGAACACGGATCTCCTATTTATGATTCCGAGTCGATATCCACGACACCACATCGTACATGATTTGAATAGCAGGACAGATTGGGTTCTATGGTCTTGGTTGGCAACCAGTCTACCGCAAAAGATTGCAACCTAATGTTGGAAAATCTTCTGCCTGGTTAATCGAACTGACCATGGAGTAGTGTTGTATTGAGGATAGACATGATCGCCCAAGTGTGTATCTCGTATAGCAATTATCTGGTTTAATACATCATTGTTATATTTTCTGATCAATTTAGCCATATTACCCGAACAGCTCTGACTTTTATAATGTATTTATTGAAATAGTTTGTCGCCAGCAAAGTATTGATTTATTAATTTAAGAACTATTATCGAGATATTTATCTTTACAGAACTGATGAAAAGGTCGTTGAATCAAATTCTTATCCTGCTACTTTCTTTGTAGTATTTTTCTTTTTAGTATTATTTTTTTTTTTAGTATTTTATGGTGATGCTATGGCCACCTTTTGCCAAATAATTTCTGGTAAATGAACTTGACATAATCAAAAACCTGTATTTAACGGAATTCTTAGATAAGCCCGCGTGTTCTAATTTACGTATATGTCGCAGTAGGACAAGTTGTTTTTGGAACCTTGGTATTGCACTTAATGCAAAACTCGGTTTGACTTGGTAAATAAGGACATAAGATATTTTTCCAAATTGTTATCGTTTTTTGTGGTCACCAGGTTAAAAGTTAAGTTTGGCTTCAAAATCGTAGCGTTGCAATTTCATTCCGATGAGTAATATTATAAAATATATAATTTACTGAAGCTTTACAAATTGTATATGCACAAGATTCATCGCACAAGTATATTATTAATTAATGCTTGTGCCATTATATTTAGTTATAATATGATGTAATATATTATAGTGCGTGTATTTTAGCAAGAGTTTTAATAAACAATGCAAATTTGTGGGCAGCAGTGTTATAGTGTTATACACATTTTTATCTGTTTTATTTTTATTAATTATGATCTAACAAACAATCTAAGAAGTCGTATTCATTGAGTATCCTTTGTAATCTTTAACAACTTTTTACACAGTTTCTACTTATCGAATACATTAAAAACATTTTCATATTTTGATAGTGGTAATCCTTAATTAGAATTCTGGATTGAATATATTTTCCATTCAATATATCTTGTACAAAAGATTTCAACTTAATTTTGGTTATTCATGAAATAGTAAAACTTGGAATTTAGTTTGTATGTGGAAATTAGAATTCTGTAGATTTTCCGGGCATTCTTTAAACCTGAATTCACAAATATTTGTAAAAGCCATGAATCTAAAATTTGGTGTCTGCTTTGTTCAATGGTCATTTTCTTAAAAAAGTAAATATCTAACTGCGTTAATGTCAAAGTATATTCTCGAATCATTTGAATCTTTGTACACATACATTATATTTTCAGTACTATCAACGTTGATATGTTACATACACTGTTATTTTCACCTTTAGTCCTTGATATTTTCTTTTCTCACCCCTTCAAATTCCTGAGAGATTTTCTTAGGCAATGTCACTAAACCGTCGCTGCACGCAGTGCTGATCAAAATAATGTCTTAGTTTCCATCGCACCCACAAGCTCATCTATAATGCTGAATCATATGCCACCAATCACAGATTCTTTTTCTGTTCACCAATATCACACCATCGTGGAACTTAGTCGGTCTCTGCACCTTTTCATCTTGACCTCACTATCCTCAATACAACACTACTCCATGGTCAGTTCAACTGCACTAGTTAATAGCTTTTCTAATACAAAAGGATATAGAGTGTCCATGAAGTCTCAAAACCATTACAAGTATTTATTGCTCAAAAGGCATATGACATATAGTACTGCAGATTTTTGTAAAATGTTGTACATTTCTTCAAGTTTACATTCACAGCTTTCATTGATTGCATTCTACATGTTCCCCTCTAGATGGCCTCACAATGTCCTGACGATATTCCGTCTACCTCTATGCGCGCTGTAGCATATCAACGTCAATTGTATGACGTATCCCCAAACTCTTAGCCTTCTTCTTTTGGTGTCGTCATTGTTTTTTAATTCAAGCCAATTTATACCTGCTAAAAAATGAGAATTTAATCAAAGCTTAAAAGCTTCATTAATAATTAATGTAAATAAAACAAAACGTAAAAACATTGATGTAAAGAAGACTTGGGGATGTGTACAACATTTTATAAAACAAACTGTAATATTCTATGTCATATGGCTTCTAAGCATTAAATACTTGTAATAGTATCGGGACTTTATGGAAACCCTGCATAACTTCTCAATGTCGAATTGGTCTCTCTTTTGATTCTTGTATTATTTTTTGTTCATTTTCGTGTCGCGCCATTGATTTACCTGCACAGCATTTCGTATTTACTTGCACACCCTTTCTAACATGGTTTTTGCATGTTTTTCCAAAATTGTTTTGGTACGATTTAGCAGTCTGTATTGCCGATAATTTAGAGAGACATTTTTATGGTCTTTTATTTTTATGGTCTTTTATTTTTATGAAAGTTGGTTACTTCTCGTATTTAAATATTCTATACAATGACTCAGTTATGTTCTTATTTACAGAATTTATTTAGTTTTCACACTATTGTGTCGTTTTTCATCTTTATTATTTAGGGTATTTTTATATTAATTTCTATCGACTTTATAGACATTATATAAAAATTATATATTACATAAATGATATTTTAGTGGATACGGTGTTTGAGTATACACTACATTTATTTATAAAACAGTATATTCAATCATTTTCTTCTACTGGCCTGAATCTTTGAAAAATATTATTCGGGTAGAAAAGTCATCGAATCTAGAAAGTGCATTTTTTTTTCTCATAAGATTTTTCGAATATTCTAGTTGGTCTATACGGGATTGAGTTGGAAATAGGTGTGCGTGATTCATCTTCCCCTCTTCTCATTTCGGTTTAATTTGGCAGCCAATGTAGAATGTCATTTAATTGATTTTCTTGAAATAAAGCCAGTTACAAAAGCCAAAAAAATCACTACAATCTGTTTTAAATTTCGTCAGCAGCTTTATGAAATTGCCACCAAAAATGACGACATTGAATTGAAATCACACTCAAAACATTTCAAACTTTCCTGGCCAGACTTCAATGTAAAGGATTATTTACAAAATGTTCGGCAGGAATTCAAGTGGTACATAATAATTTGATAAAAACAATCATATTTGGAGAGTATTATTCTTTATTATAAGCCGTGTCCCTTCAGAACGTAGGCGATCATGGACTACCACTTGCCACACTATCTTATCGCTCTTAATAGTTTTTTCTCTTTGTATCTCTCCCAACCCCCGATCCTCTATACAGGCGCATCCAGTATGTTTCTCGCTGCTTTCCTCTATCTCCCTTTTCTTCTACTCATTCTGTGAGTAATAGATTCTCTAAACCCTCCTTCCTCATTACGTGTCCTAGAAAATTCAGCTTTCTCTTTCTGATGTTAAATATAAGTTCCCTTTTCATTTGCATCATCTCCGTAATCTTGTCGTTGCTCACATGTTCGGTCCATGCTACCCTCAGCATCCTTCTGTAGAACCAAATTTATGTTGCTTCGAATCTTTTTCATCTTTGATGTGATTGTTCAGAATTCGCGTCTATATAGGAGAACAGATATCACATAACAGGATATATATACGATGGTAACATGTAATGATGTCTCGTACTAACGTATGACGATTTTAAAACATTTACATGCGAAGACGGCATTCATAAGAAGTTTCAAAATAACGTAAAAAACGGTTCCTTTAGTTTGTATCCTCTCCAACAACTTGCCGTTTCTCACTTGCATGATCCACGGTAACCTCAGCCTCCTTCTGCAGAATCACATTTCTGCTACTTCGATCCTCTCCTTCATTCTTGAAGAGATCGTCCAACATCAGTCAGTTGAGTGTCATACGTGATACACGCTTGGGCAATCATGTCTCGACAGAGACATGACTGACTGGGCAGAAGATTTTCCCGTAGTAGTTTGCCATTGCTTTCTGCGGTAGACTGGTTGCCGACCAAGGCTACAGAACCCAATCTGTCCTGTTATTTAACCCATAACTGGAAGGAATAGGCGGAATAACACCTTTCCCAAGGGTATTTTCGCATAAGTGAATGCAATGAATTCAGCTGGAATTCGAACTCGGCTCCCCGATTTCTCGTTCCGAGCCGATATCCAATGCACCACAACGCACATCCTCGTCCAACATACGTTGCCATAAAAAACGAAAATAACATAGCAGTCTAGCACTATTTGTTTGCAATGAGATCTTGTTTCTCAGTATTATGGTTAGCTTTTGAAATGCGTCCTTGGCCATGCCAATGTATCTTCGAATTTTCTATTCTCTGTCAGAACAATTACGTTTGTTAATTTCATGAAGTTCCTTTACGAGACGCCTAAAAGAGTGTGAGAGTTGTAATTGTTATTCATGCTAGAAAATGAAGAGCGGTATATTTTGCGTAAAAATGTATGCAACCTACTTTCAAGTGGCTTTGCAGTAAATGGGTGGTTGTTTGTTTAGCGAATTTGAACCAATGACCTAACATCAAAAGAAATAAGCCTATTCTAAATTTCATGGCGAGTTTTATAATAGGTTTAGCAGCGTTTGGGTCGTACGCAACTGTGTCTGTAAATTAGGCGATAGGGAAAGTGGTTTTCTCCTTAATCATTGTGCCACAATTTTTTAATGTATCAAGCGAGGGCTTCATAATCATTAATTAGCGTACACCTTTTTCCAAAGATGTTAATTCCAAAGGAAAGCAGACAAACTAGAGTATTCGACCTGCATACTGTCTTTTTTATTTCGTTTTCATACCAATGAAATGAGATTCTGAATTTTCTTAAGGGTAAATATATTCTTTTCGTAATGATAGCTTTATTGACGTTTTGGTTTACAATATTTGCACATTGATGTTAAATTAATTAATTTTTGTTTATCAAAATATCAACTCCTTATGGGTCATTTAATGCTCAACCTTTATTTTCTACATAAATAATGAATGGTATTCTGCTTTCACACGGTAGATGGTACTCAGCTTTTGGGCATATACATGTTTGTGCGGACATGATTACGAGAGGCGGTGATATGTGTGTTTTATATTGGAGTTTTGTTGAAATATTTTAAAATACAGTTTGATTCCATTTAGAAATTGTGGGATGTTATATGGACTTATGTCATGTCATGAATGGTTTCTTTCATGTTGATTGTTGGTTGGTTAATTTTATTTGGCAGTATATTAATATCTACGGTTTATTTAATAACGAAATAAAAATATATTATCCGTAATTTATGCTTTTAACTCTAAATATTTTCCACACAATATTATAATTTCGGGATAAAGGTACGTTTTTTTAGACTTATATTCTGTAGATCTTAAAATGTATTGTTAATAATTTTGCTATAAAAATAGTTATTTAATAAATGTTATCGCCGATTAAATTACATTCACGCACTTTCACAAATCTTCTAAATTAGCTTTCAGTACATTAACAGGTATCTGCTATATATATATATATATATATATATATATATATATATATATATATATATATATATATATTGTTAAATATAACAGAAAATGAATGTCTATTATGTCTATCATGAGTGGCTCTAAACATAGTATTTTGGTTTTAATTTCAGGTGAATATAAATAAAAACTTTGTGTCAACCCCCAATTCTTAGTCTGTGAAATTTTATGCCATTCCACTGTTAATTTTTTCCTTGCGTATAATGTTTACTTGTTTTATATTATCTTCGCCCTGTTCTTTTCTTTCTCTGTTATTATTTATTGATGACGTTTTCAGATCTGTTTTTGGGGCAGATCTATTACTTATTTTGCATTTGCACATGGCTGCTTACTCCACAAAAATGAATAATATTATGCAAAGAATTACCCCAGAAATAATACAAAATAGACATGATCAGGTAAGAAGAGGACCCATTAAGCATACCATTGAATGTTAACCCCTTAGACTAATGGCGTATGTATAAACTAGAATTCTTTTAATGAATGACGCCTGTATAATTTTCTCGATGTTTTAGATGCAAACAGATCGCTAAATATTTTTCTCTAGCTCTCTGTATTACAGGTTTCCATATTGTATTCAGGTTGATGCTTGGCCGGCTAAAGAGAATATTGTTGGTCTTGCATAGAATTGGGGTTGACACACCAAAGCAAGTTTGAACAAGCGGACGTAGCGTTTGGACTTCGAGACAAAACAAAACAAATAGATCCTGTTTCATAGCAGGAACTATTCGTCAGATAAAAAAAAACACCCTCACACAGAAAAGTTCGCTGTTTTGGCGAACTACACACAACAATTAAAACAAATTAGTAATTATCTCCACGCTGTCAAATAACTGGAACAGATGTGGAACTTGGATGTGAGATCGTAGGATCGAATTTGGAAGAAAGGTTGGAATCATCCAGACGATAGCATTAGTGAAAACAGTTAAAATACCGAGGAAACCCCTAGACTATTTAGTATACTTGCTGTCACTTAATCTCTAGTGTAAGTCATCAGTTAATTTCGATTTGAACACGCCTTGTAGGAATAAATTAATAATAATAATCGGAGCTCCTTAGAAAATATTATTAACTGACTGACAGGGCGAACATAGACATTGAGTTATTCAATACGGTGCAGAACTCCATATATTTAACCTTTCTATCTTTCTGTCCATCAAATTTTCTGTCCGTATGGGGAACCCGTACGGACAGAAGATTTGATGGACAGATTTCAGAAATACGTCTGTTTTGTAAATACCATTGTCAGAGTTCAGCTACATATAATATGAACAGGAAGCTGAGCGATTTCCGTGAAGCTGCGAACCGACGCCATCTTCACATGATTCGAGTTTTGATGACATCGCAGCAAGTCAATCAAAAAGTAAAAAAAAAAAGAGAAAGGCGAAGTCAAAATGAAAGAGAAAACGACAGAGAACAAAAAAGATTTATCTATTTATCTTAGAAAGAAAAAAGAAAGATATTATCACAGAGGAAACAAAGAAAAAGATGAAAGAAAAAGAAAAAGATAAAGAAAGACAAGTAAGATGAGAGAAAGCATAAAAAAGAAAGAAGCAGGAGAACAAACGTTGGAAAAAAGAAGACAAATTAATAAACTTCACACACTAATTTAAAAATAGAAAACTTAAAAATTGTACAAAATTAGCAAGCCACGTGAGGAAATTAAAGTTAAAATGTGGAAAATTTCCTGACATAACGTGGAGTATGATGAAAACAGCCAAGCCTTACAACGGTGGCAAAATATGTAGACTACGACAGGAAGAAAAGTTAGCTATTATGTTATTCCCAAACAAAAATGAATTACTAAATGATAGAACAAAAATGACGACCACGTGTAAGCATACCAACAAATACCTATTAAGATAATACAATCACGGATAAAAATGTTCTCCTAATTTTGAAAATTGTAGCGTTCATAAAAATTCCCTGTTACATGAGGTTTTTCAAAAAAAGGGTAAAATCAGTATTTATAAATCGCCCGAAGACACCGAAAAGGTAGAAACCTGGGTTGCGTAATAACTTGCTTAAAAATGAATATATATATTCTCATTTGTAATAAAATTTCACCCATTATCTCATTTAAACACTCTTAATTTACAGCTGCAATAGAAATGTTTAGTTAAACTGGAAAAATAACTAAATCAGCATGTATGGGAAAAATTTAAGTCCTATATAACATCATTAAAGAAAATCCTGGATGCCATTGGTTTTTACTTAATTCTTTTAATAACAAATTGTTCTAATCTTTCTTAGTCTAATTATTTATTTACTAATGCGTGAGTTAATATATTTAATGTTGTGAAGCTGTAGCAGCCATTAACATTGTTTGACTGCAGAGAAAATGATTGTTTGGACCAAGATCATTCAATATCCAAGGTGGCCACTGTTTTAGGCTTTTCTCAAGCAACAATAGCAAGGGTATATCAGGAATATATAAATTCTGGACACCTGAAAACTGTGTGTGCTCGCAAATGATGCAAAAAAAAACTGATGATTGACAAATTTATCTCAGATGTTGCACAGCTTATCTGTCAACATATTGTACAATGTACATTACATTCCAAGAGGTTTCATAATCATAAACAAACAAGTTTATCATTATTGACACTGACACCTGATGATAAACTACATCTGAGTCTTGGTTATAATAAACTGCATCCAGCAGCAAGGCCTCTGATTGGGAGATTGCGAGAAGCATGGACCCACCTCTTAATTGCTGTTTTTCCTAGGTCCACCCTGATCTGGGGTGGTAGCACCTTTTAGGCTACCAGCTATGGCCAAATAGTTATGCATTTTCAACTCCGTTTAATCCAAAAATGGGAAAAAATTCTCATGCCGGAAGCAGGGAATAGTAAAGGAAGGTGTGGGGAATGTTGGTTACTATAAGGTTAAACTAGCGGAATCTTAGTAGCAAATTCCCTTTTGATAGCGGGAGGCATGAGGCTTGACCATTGGGTTAGTAGTGGTATGTAGAAGGGAAAAGGTTACTGATTCACCGAATTTTAAATCTAGTTTATGTAATGGACAAATTCTATTGTGAATAAATGCAAGAAGGAGATAATGATTAAAACTTAAATTTACACCGGTATGACACATACTAATGATTTTTTTTACGTTTATTCAGAAGTACATTCTCATATTGAAATTTCAAAATCTTATTTTTTTTCTTTTAAACATAGATTACATTTATCACCAAGACTATTAAGAGGACGTGCTGTGCCTATCAGCTTCCACTTTATCTGTGGATTTAGATCATTTCCTTTTAATTCCCAATCAATCAATCAATCAATCAAATATATATATATATATATATATATATATATATATATATATATATATATATATATATATATCAGGGACAACAAGGGACAACAAAACACCACCGAATGGACACCATCGGTATAACTTAGGACTGAGACAACTCAGCACCAGAGAAAGTAGCCATTTTTTATAAGTGAATAAATTCATTTGTTAGGGATTAAAACCTTATTTAGTGAATATTTTTCTTCAAAGAAAGCATTTGAAGTGGCACACATTGTAAAAGATGAACCATTTTTATAACGTAAATCGTAAATTATTAAATTAATTCTTATAAAAATATTTTAGAATATGGATTTACTTTATTAAAGAATAAATTACATTACCATTTGCTTAGTTTAGTTTTGCATCTTTCAATTTACTTCATTAAAAAATAATTAAAAGCCAAATGTTTTATTGAATTATTTATTACATGACAATATACTTTATTAAAACATATTTTCGTGATTTACTTTATTAAAAATAATTAAAAACAAGAAACTGTTTAATAAAAAAGTTATAGAAAAGTTTTATTTTTATGTCATTGATTTTCTTGTTCATGAGTAGTCCCGATTCTCAGTCGACAATGTTCAGTCGCCGGTGTTAAATTTAGCGAGGTTGAGTTGACCCTATACATTGCGATACCACAACTACTATTATTATTATTATTATTATTATTATTACTACTACTACTACTACTACTACTACTACTACTAACAACAACAACAACAACAACAACAACAACAACAACAAAAAAAAAAAAAAATTAACAAATTAGTCTTATATTTGAGGACAAAAAACAATGTTTACATGATTTACATCGTTCAGACTATTGTCTTTATCTTTATTGCCATATTAACGACGTTTCCATCGTTATACGCCCCGACCTCCTTACGATGACATACGTTGGAATTTCGAACCTTTTATTAATCGATAAAAACTTGAAATAATAAACATAGGGCACTAGTGGAAAATACGAAAAGTTAAGGAATCAACGCATATGCTAGGTCAGACTTATTCAATTATAATATTCTGGTAAAAAAGTTTACTAAGGCAAAAAGTTTGAAGGTTACAAAAATTCACTCACGGATTTTTTAGAAGAACAGTATATATCACTCTGAATGAGAAATAAGAGAACCGAGTTCGAATTCCAGTTAAATTCGTTGCATTTATTTACGCGCAAATACCCATAAGAAAGGTATACATTCATCTCTTCTCCTTCCAGCTATGGGTTAAATAGCAAGACAAATTAGGTTTTATAGCCTTGGTTGGCAACCAGTTTACCGGAGAAGGAAATGGCGACCTACTGTGGGAAAATCTTCTGTTTATTCTGCCAAATCTCAAAAGAAACATGATCGCATAAGTGTGTATCATGTGTGGCAGTTATCTGACAAATATAGTGAAAAGAATTGAATAGCAAGATATATTGGATTCTATAGCCTAGGTTGGCAACCAGTCTACCGCAGAAAGAAATAGCAATCTAGTGCGGAAAAATCTTTTGTTTAGTCACCCAAGTTGATCGCCCAAGCGTGTATCACGTATGGAACTTAACTGATTGACTGAGTAAACATCCCAGGTCCGCACGGAGGATTCCCTAAACACGTAATGAATGAATAGCTACTGAACAGATATTTGTTTCTAATATCTACATTTAGAAAGCAATTTAAACATTTTCACCTATGCTGATGGGAGATTATTAATTTTTGATCAAGATATTATTAATAAGTTTCTAGATCCTCTCTTGAAAGCACAACACTTTCCTTAAAATTCCTCATTCAAAGTGTCTTTAGTTTTCAGTCTCTATTAATATAAAATGTTTTTTAATCAGTGTCACTCTATGGAATGCAGTAAATCCACTAAGCCTCACAGGTTAGTTAGGCTTAGTGGATTTATTCAGGCTGTTGAATAAATAGGAACAGAAATATTAATAATGGGCGGGAAGAGGAAAGAGTAACCCGGATGACAGAAGATAGCGATTGGTATTTAAATTTTGTTGGCTGGAAAGCATGGAGATGTTAGGGTTTTTTTTTACAAGTGAGAAGTGCAAGAAAATAAACTGTTAGCATAGAATTTACGGCTACATCTTGCCAGCTCAACTATAAACTGATGAGATTTCGAAGCCAGTCAAGTACTGCGCTTAAATTCATAATGTCTATGTACCATAGCGAAGAGTTCCTCCGAACAATTACTATGGCCTTATTTATTGAAAGACACAGAGAAGTAAACTTACTAGGGTAAGAAAGAGACTGAAGCTGACTTGCCATATCAGGACTAATAACATTGCTGATTCTTTGAATTTATAAATATTCTCAGCATGGCTGTATGGTAGACTTATAGATATATAAGATAGATTCTGAAGGGAAGAACTGTTATACTATTGTTAGTTATATTATCTTTGTTTCAATGCCCTTCCCTGTGTTTGAAGCAAAATCGTTTAATGCTTTTTGAGACTATGATTCCGATGTAATTAGGGAGATAATAGTGAAATAAGCAGAGCAGCTGCCATTAATTTCTGTTGAGTTGGATTGATAAGTTACCGCTGATCTAAATCAGATTAGACCAGAATCGTGCAGAAACACCCATCCTATCTCGATCAGTTACAAAAGCGATGTGCAATTTTGAAAACACTGTAGTGGCAAACCAGAAAGGATGCGATGACTCATCGAGAATGCGATTACGAACCGGCATTGGAAGGAAGGCAATAGGCATTGTTTCTGGCGTCTCTGTTCTATCTAAGTAATTAACTAAGGAAGAGAAAAGACAAGAGAAGATACAGGCCAAATTATCAAAGTAGAATCTCGAATGAAGTGACGAATATTATGATAATAATAGCCAAGTGGAAGGAAAGGAATTTCTTAGGAGGACGAGTTTTACAGACGTCGCCGTTGAACGTGAAGAGAAACTAGAGTTTGGAAACAAGTATGAAAATTAAAATGGTTTTCACACCGCCAACAATCTTTCGGTTGTATCTCCTTAGCGATCGCCATTTGCTTTACGATTTAATTGTTCTAGCAGGTTAATCTGACCACTTAAAAGACAATTATAAGTTTTAACTGAAAGTCCAGACAAGTAATTTGATATCGTCGGTGTGCAAGGGGAAAGTAAGGGTTATTTTTTGTCGTGGGAAAAATATGTAACAAATTCTCCCAAAGAAAATAGTACAATCTCCGATGTAAACTGCAGCAATAAACTGAGAGAAGATTCTTTGACGATAAAACTTCTAATTTTGACAATAAGACTGCTAAATAATATTGAGTCATAAATAATTCTCGTAATTGATCAACTTTACTCTTCAAATAATAAAGTACAATTACAATATATTCAACTATATATTCACCATTATTTTAGTTTGATAGATTTTGAGTAAAATTACCCAGGAAAAGTTTTCGACAAATATTTGCATCTGGTTTTCATCAGAGAAAACTTTCCTAATCAAAGCTTTTTGCATTGATAAAAAAAAGTTTGCGTATCGCTTGGTTTACACTCCACCCTAGTCTTCTGATACAATTATATTGTAGAACTTTTGAATATTTTCCATTTTTAAACGAGTTATTTCGCTACCCAAGTTTCTACCATAAGTGGTGTCTTCAGGCGATTTTTAATAACTGATTTTACATTAACCGTTTTTCTTTTTAAGAACGCTCATGTAAAGGTGTTTTATTTGAACGTTCACGTGGCAGGGAATTTATGAACGCGCAATTTTTAAATTAAAACGGATTATGGCGTTTTCATTCATGGTTGTATGAACCTAAGAGGTATTTCTTAGTATGGATACTTTTAGTCATAATTTCCGTTCTTTTATTTAAGAGTTCGTCTTTATTTGGGAATATCATAATATCTAGTTTTTCTTCTTCGCACAGTCAACATATTTTTTCACCATTGTAAGACTTGGCTGTTTTTAAATGCTCCATATATATATATATATATATATATATATATACATTTACTTTATGTACTTATATACTCTTATTTTCATGTGCTTGTATTTTATTGGTTTTTCATTTGTATTGTAAGCATATATTTTTGTGTATTTGGATTTGCTTTTTATGTATATTACATGTACAGTAGCAGCCATAATATAAGGAACGGAAACAACAATGACATAAATATGTGTATTACTTAAAAAGTAATGCATGATTAGCAATGAAAGTTTTACCGAATAAAGTTTAGGGTGTAATGCATAAATATTATACAAAGCTACAAAAATTTACATAATAGTTTTTTCTAAAATAAACATTAAATGGAACCAAGCAAATAAGCTACTGAACAAAAGTTAAGGAACGATCTTGTTAATACTTGATTGTGAACAAAATATCAACAAAATTTAATATTTGGTAAACATCCCCTTATTTTTAATGACTTCTCTGCATCGGTGACCACATGATCTTATTAATTTCTCTCAAAAATTAGCAGTAATTCCTTCCCATTCGTTTTTCAATAACTCCCATAGATGATCCTGGTCTTTCGGGTTTCTTTTATGAACCCTTTCTTCAATTATCTTCCAAACATTTTCTATTGGATTTAGGTCGAAGCTCTGAATTATTTGTTTGTCTCTGTGTTTTTTATGTATGTATGTTACGTTTGTATATTATATGTTTCTATATGTATACATTAGCATGTATGTTATATGTATTTTGTATTTTTTGTTATATGTTATTTTATATGTATTTTTTATTATTTGTTATTTTATTATTTTATATGTATTTTTTATTTTTTGTTATATGTTATTTTATATGTATTTTTATTATTTGTTATATGTTATTTTATATGTATTTTTTGTTATATGTTATTTTATATTTTCTTCTTTCATATCCCCTCCTCCCAGAAACCCCAGACCAGGAAAAGAGCAGACTGGAGGTGGTTCCGCAATTTCTTGTGTGACGTCCCTTGTAACAATGTTTTTATTCTTTCCGTTGAAGACTGTGCGTCCTAGGTCTCTTAATGGGTTAAAGCTGGCACCGATGCTTTTAAGCCAGCCAGGAAATTTCGATTTAAACCTATTCGTCCCCCTGGTTCTTTTCTGCTTGCTATTGCCTGCAGGAATCACATCTTTCTGCTTTATTCAATTAACGCGTCTAATTATAATAGGCGCCTTTTTGCCTCTGTTCTAATCATTGCAAAACGATCTTAAATGATGCTAAGCTATTGTTTGCTGAAAGAATGAAACAGCGCATAGCATCTCGCAAGTTCGGCTCCAAAGACTACTGGCTTCTCTCTAAAATGTGTTAAATAACAGCAAGTCCTCCATCTCCACTTTAATCAATGAATCTGAGGTCCTCACATCTTCAGCGAACAAGGCTGAATGCTTTGCTTACTGATTCTCCACCAACTCAACATATGATTTCTCTGAGGTATCTTCACTCGACTTCTCACCTAGACCTGAAACTCAACTGAGTGACATTCACATTACTCCCTCGCTGGTCTCTAACATAATTTAAAAGCTTGACCTGCGTAAGGCGAGCGGAGGTGACGGAATTCTAATCATTTTACTGAAGAAATGTGCCCCCTGAACTCTTCTCTATCCTCTCCAAACTCTACAACAACTGCCTCTCTGCTTCTCGCTTTCCTACCTGCTGGAAGTTTTCCTCTGTGATTCCTATTTTTAAAACCGCTAAAGAACCCTCAGGCCCCTCTAATTATCGCCCTATCGGCGTCCTACCAATTTTTTGGCAAATTGCTCGAGGCACTTCTTAATGTTGAAGTGGTTCAACATCTCACAGCCCACGGCCTCGTCTCCGATAAACAGTATGGTTTCCGCTTCACCAAGTCTACTGCAGATATGTTAACAACCATCACAGATATATAATAGGCTCTCGATAAGAATAGCAAAGCTCGCGCTGTCACACTAGATATTTCCAAAGCATTTGACAGAGTATGGCAAGCTGGCCTACGCAAGTTACATGGCTATAGTATAACTAGACGACTTTTTGACCTAATCCAGTCTTTCTGTTTAAATCGCATAATGAAGGTAGTATTGAATAGGCATGCCTCCAAATACCATAATACAAACGCAGGTGTTCCTCAAGGCTGTATTCTAGGTCCTACGCATTTTCTGATCTTCATCAAGGATCTCCATGATGTAATCAATCCCATGCAGGCATTTATGCTGACGACACAATCATTTACATCCGCCTTGATAAGAAATCTGCCGCGGCTGACAAAGCAAACTTGCTGCTGATCTTGAAAATGAGTTTTACTCGTCTAAATCAATCTTGCACATATATAAACCTACCATCCACCGGTGCATTGAATACTGGTGTCACATGTGGTCGGGTTC
Source organism: Ascarosepion bandense (assembly GCA_037127315.1). Lineage (NCBI taxonomy): Eukaryota > Metazoa > Mollusca > Cephalopoda > Sepiida > Sepiidae > Ascarosepion > Ascarosepion bandense. The sequence continues at coordinate 941,696 of JBBBDQ010001669.1, forward strand.
CCCTTGCTATTCATCTCGAGCTTCTTGACAAAATACAACAAAGAATCTGTAATTAAATTGATCCCACACAGGTAGCTCAACTATAGTCAATTTCTCACCGTCGTAATGTGGCTTACCTCTGTTTATTCTACAAATACTTTTACGGCTTTTGCTCTGATGAGCTTAGCTCCCTGGTACCCCCTTCTGCATGGATTATTCGAGCTACTAGACTAGCGGTTAGGTTTTACAGCGAAACTAATCAAATGTAAATGCAACTTTTACTGTTTTAGCCTGTGGAATTCCATTCCGTTTAATTGCATCCCTGACAATTACAATCTCCAAGAATTTAATTGCAAAGTCTATTGCCTCTCTTATCTCTTTGACTCACATCCTTTACCTGACAACCCTTGTATCATGTTCTTCTTCCTTTCCACTCTAATCTGATGCAGCCATCTTCACACCTCTATTCTCAATCTTTTTTGACTCATTCTCTGACATCTCCATATCTTGTCTCTCTTTCTCATCAAACAACTCTTATTTTACACCCTGCGCGCCAGTCGCAGTTCTATAAAGTTCTGTATAGTTCTTATAAAATAAATATGTATTGTATAATTTATGTTTATATTATATTTGTATTTTATGTATAAGTATTATTGGTTTATGTATATATTGCGTGTCTTTGCATATATTATTTGTTATTTATTAATATCATATATGTATATACATATATATATTTGGAACAAAACAATGTCGCTGACGTGACGTAGAATCTCTATTAGAGATCCTATGTCGAAATGCACATCCGATACCCTTGAATTTTGGAAGT